>APFE031122594.1:0-30708 GCA_000404065.3 Pinus taeda
GGGTAAATGCTGATGGAATTGGGACTTCCTAGTTAAACTTGAGAGGAGAGATCACATACCTTTTGGTTTCATTGGGAAGTGAGTGAAACTTGTCAAAGTAGAGGAGACTTCTTTTCGGACCCTGGGAGGAGCTTGTATAGCATCAAGGCACATGTTGTAAAGTTCTTCTTTGATTTGAATTAATACAATCAGATTCATTTTTCTCAACAAATTTTCTTCTGTGGTTTGTTTCATAATCTCCTTGATCATTATGATGAATATGCTTTATGACATTGGCTTTTCAGGTGCTATTTAATTTGTTTGCTTGTTTGTGTTTGCAGACTTACACTTCAAGGAACCTCATTTGGAGTGAGGGAGCAAGGCTTCCACAAACTTGCATTGGACCCAAGGTAGGCCTAAAACACTTGTATGCCTTTGTTTTTAATTGCATATTTAGAGAAAGATAGTTTTTAATTGGCTTGTTTGTCACTAGATATCTTTAGATACTAGGAAGGTTGATCTTGTCCGCAACCTCGACTCATTCCATGTGACACTTCCAGCATTACTTTGATACCAACTATCATGCCCCTACACTAGCAGTAATCTTCCAACCACTTGTAGCGAGGTGCGGCACCACTGAACACTTCCTTTTCACCAATACTTATGTTCATGGACTACACCTTAACATTCGATACTTAGTTTATTTTTCATTACCAGTATTATCTTTATCCTTTATACTAATGAATGCCCATACACATTCATTATCATCAATAATTAACACATATATGCAATTGCAACAACATAAAGGGAAGGGTGACTCCCTGATATGAGTCTACCTGATATCAATATATAATTTCCACTTTCATAAAAATAATAGTTAAACCTTGGAAACCCCAAGTTTACACTTAGACAAACTTCAACCCATGTTGTTTTCCAAACTCAGGTGCTCCTCGTCATAACCATGTCACCACACCTAGGTGCCCTCCACACAAGTCACACCTTCACTTTGTCAAACTGGTACACCATGTCTCATCATGCATGAAACACCCTCACTTAGGTTGCCTCACCACACGAATCACCATCCACTGTTCGGGCGTGCACGACATACCCACCCGGTCGCCTGTTCACCCACCTTCATTTAGGCATGCACGATGTGCCCACCTGGTCACCCATTCACCTACCTTTGTGCATGGCTGCCCACTGCACACAAACTTGCCATTCACCCTTCGTTCGTTGGTTGGGCACACCCACCGTGCTGCCTCACCCAACTATCCGAAGTGCCAACTGAACTCTCCACCCGAACTTTTGCCTGTCACAACTTTACCTGTCCACACGACAGTCGTGCATGGCGCGCCCACCCAGGTTGCCCACAACTGCACCTCCATCGTGTTGGCCTGCATGATGCACTCGTAGCCTTCTTGAACTCTGTTCAATAGTGTGCAGCTCGCTCGTTGTGAAGGCACATAGTCCTGAACCCACTAGCACTTCAAACCTACACCTCTCCAACTCCTTTGCACCTCCTTGCCTTTGCTTGAATGTTCGAACTTGTTAGATGATCAAATGATGTCCAAGTGTTCCACCTGCCCACAAACATATATGCTTGGGTGGTTAGGTCGTGCCATTCGGCCGACCTTCAACTACCCAGTCGACTCCCCTTTAACATGCCCAGCTCGCTCGAAGGTTGGGTCACCCCACCTAACTCGTGGGACCACCCCCTCACAGCATGCCCATCACATTCCTTTGTTTGGTTGGCCCGTGGGTAGCATTCCTAGCTTGCCTGCCATATAAACACAAAACCAAACTCACCCTCACAAATTTCACATTGTGTGCCTCACACATTTTAGCTGTGGCCTGTCTCGTGGAGTCACCTCGCTTGTCACACAGACCACAGGTCCTTACAGGGCAGGTCAAGCGAGGGCATCCATGTAAACTTATTCGAGCGGGTCGGGTGAGGGCATCTATGAAACTCGTTCGAGCAGGTCGAGCGAGGGCATTCATGGAAACTCGTTTGAGTGGGTCGGGCGAGGGCGTCTGTGTAAATGCGTTCAGGCAGGTCAGGTGAGGGTGTGCTCAGGCACATGAGACCATATCAAAAATGCTAAGTTTCGATTCAGGGTTATCTTTGTGCACGTTCATGTAGCTCATTGCTCGTCTCTCCCTTGTCCCTTCGTTCCGGTCATGTGGGCACCCATGTAAACTCATTCGGGCGAGTCATTTGAGGGCATGTGTGTCAACTCGTCTGAGTGGGTCGAGCGAGGGCATCCATGTAAACTAGTTCGGGTGGGTCAGGTGAGGGAATCTATGAAACTTGTTCGGGCGGGTCGGGCGAGGGCATCCATGTAAACCCATTCAGGAGGGTCGGGTGAGGGCGTCTATGTAAACTCGTTTGGGCGAGTTAGGCAAAGGCACGCCTAGGCACACGAGGCCATATCAAAAATTCTAAGTTGTGACATGGGGTGGGCTTTGTGCATGTTCGTGCAGCTCGTTTCCTCGACTCTCCCTTGTCCCTTCATTTCGGTCATGTGGGCGCCCATGTAAACTCGTTCGGGCGGGTTGGGCAAGGGCGTCTGTGTAAACTCATTCAAGCGGGTTGGGTGAGGGCGTCCATGTAAACTTGTTCAAGTGAGTCAGGCGAGGGCATGCCTGGGCACACGAGCCCATATCAAAAATGCTAAGTTGTGACACGAGGTGGGCTTTTTGCACGTTCATGCATCCCATTTTCCCAGCTCTCCCTTATCCCTTTGTTTTGGTCGTGTCGGCGCCCATGTAAACTCATTTGGGTGGGTCTCTTGAGGGCATGCATGTCAACTCGTTTGGGTGGGTCAGGTGAGGTCGTCCATGTAAACTCGTTCTGGCGAGTCAGGAGAGGGCATCTATGAAACTCGTTTGGGCGGGCCAAGCAAGAGCGTCCATGTAAACTTGTTTGGATGGGTCGGGCGAGGGCACCCGTGTAAACTAGTTCAGGAAGGTCGAGTGAGGGTGCACCCGGGCACATGAGCCAACATAAAAAATGCTAAGTTGTGACCTAGGGTAGGCTTTATGCATGTTCGTGTAACTCCTCTGCCTGACTTTCCCTTGTCCCTTCGTTTTGGTCATGTGGGCGCCCATGTAAACTCGTTTGGGCAGGTCATTTGAGGGCGTGCATGTAAACTTGTTCAGGCAGGTTGAGCAAAGGTGTCCCTGTAAACTCATTCAGGCAGATCGGGTGAGGGCATATGTGAAAGTCATTCGGAGGGTCGAGTGAGGGCGTCCATGTAAACTCATTCAGGTGGGTCAGGCAAGGGCATCCGTGTGAACTCATTCAGGTGGGTCGGGCGAGGGCATGCCTGGGCACATGAGGCCATATAAAAAATGCTAAGTTGTGATTAGGGGTGGGCTTTGTGCACATTTGTGTAGCTTGTTTTCCTGACTCTCCCTTATCCCTTCATTTCAGTTATGTGGGCACCCATGTAATCTCGTTCAAGTGGGTCTGGCAAGGGCGTCCGTGCAAACTCATATGGGTGGGTCAGGAGAGGGCGTGCCTGGGTACACGAGCCCGTATCAAAAATGATAAGTTGTGACCTGGGGTTGGCTTTGTGCACGTTCGTGTAGTTTGTTTGCCCGACTCTCCCTTGTCCTTTTGTTTTGGTCATGTGGGAGCCCATGTAAACTCATTTGGGTGGGTCGTTTGAGGGCTTCCATGTCAACTTGCTTGGGTGAGTCATTTGAGGGCATCCATGTAAGCTCATTCGGGCAGGTTATTTGAGGGCATCTGTGTAAATTCATTCGAGCAGGTCAGGCGAGGGCATCCATGTAAACTCGTTCTGGCGGGTTGGGTGAGGGACCGCCCAGGCACACGAGCCTGTATAAAAAATGCTAAGTTGTGACCTAGGATGGGCTTTATGCACATTAATGCAACTCGTTTTCCCAACTCTCCCTTGTCCCTTAATTTCGATCATGTGGGTACCCATTTAAACTCATTCAGGCTGGTCGAGCAAGGGCATCCATGTAAACTCCTTTGTGCGGGTTGGGCGAGTGCCCACTGGGGGACACGAACCCATATCAAGAATGCTAAGTTGTGACCCTAGGTGGGCTTTGTGCACATTCATGCAACTCATTTGCCTGGCTCTCCCTTGTCCCTTCATTTTGGTCGTGTGGGCGCCGATGTAAACTCATTCAAGCGAGTCAATTGAGCACGTTTATGTCAACTCATTTGGGTGAGTCATTTGAGGGCGTCCACGTAAACTTGTTCAGGCAGGTCGGATGAGTATGCCCATGTAAACTCTTTCAGGCGGGTCAGGCCAATGCATCCATGTAAATTTGTTCGGGTGGGTCAGGCAAGGGCGTGCCTGGGCACACGAGCCCGTATCAAAAATGCTAAGTTGTGACTCCGGGTGGGCTTTGTGCACCTTCGTGCTGTTCATTTGCCCGACTCTCCCTTGTCCCTTTTTTTCAGTCGTGTCGGTGTCCATGTCAACTCATTTGAGTGGGTTGTTTGAGGGCGTCCGTGCCAACTCGTTCAGGCGGGTCATTTGAGGACGTCCGTGTAAACTCGTTTGGGTGGGTTGTTTGAGGGCATCTATGTGAACTCATTTGGGTGGGTCAGGAGAGGTCATCTGTGTATACTCGTTCGATTAGGTTGGGTGGGTTAGGCGAGTGCGTTCGTGTAACATCGTTCAGGTGGGTCAGGCGAGGGTGTCCAGTACACTCATTTGGGCGGGTCATGCGGGTCGTTTTAGGGTGTCTATGTAAACTCGTTCAGGAAGGCCGTTTGAAGGCATCCTTGTAAACTCGTTCGGGTGGGTAGGGTGAGGGTATCCGTGTAAACTCATTCAAGTGGGTCATTCAGTGTGAGGGCATGCCCAGGCACATGAGCCCATATCAAAAATGCTAAGTTGTGACCCAAGGTGGGCTTTTTGTACATTTGTGTACCTCATTTTCCCAGCTCTCCCTTTTCCCTTCATTTTCCTGACTGTCCCTTATCCAAATGATACAAGTGATAGGTTTTATTCTCGTGTGAAAGGTGGGATGGTAATTGAGTTGTTTTTTTAGTTTTTCCTGAAGGATGGCCTTGGGTCATTTGTTATGGTGGCCGATTTTCTTCTTCTCTCCATCCCCACTCATTAGCACATGAGCGGTAATGTTGGTCATGGTCGTCGTGGGAGGAATATGTGAAAAATTCCCCTTATTCTCTCCAAGTTCTTGGAGTTGTATGAGATATTATGGTGTGGCTCTCAGGCTTGTCCTAGTCCCTTGTGCCCATTCAAATTATACAAGTGACAAGTTTTCTTTCCGTGTGAAAGGTGAGTTGCTAATTGAGTTGTTTTTTCAGGCTTGCCTGAACGATGGCCTTGGGTCATTTGTAGGGGGGCCGATTTTCATATTCTCTCCATCCCCACTCGGTAGCACATGAGCGGTAATGTTGGCCATCCTCATCCTGGGAAGCATATGTGAACAATTCGCCTTCTGCTCTCTAAGTTCTTGGAGTTGTATGGGTTGTTGTGGTGTGGCTCCCTGGATCGTCGTGGTCACCTCATGCCCATCCAAATGGTACAAGTGACAGGTTTCTTTCCGTGTGAAAGGTGGGTTATTAATCGAGTTGTATTTTCAAGTTTACCTGAATGATGGCCTTGGGTCATTTGTAGGGAGGCCGATTTTCATCTTCTCTCCATCCCCACTTGATAACACATGAGCCGTAATGTTGGCCTACTCATCCCGAGAGGAATATGTGAACAATTTCCCTTCTTCTCTATAATTTCTTGGAGTTGTGTGGGTTTTTGTGGTGTGGTTCCCTGGCTCCTCCTGGTCCCCTCGTGCCCATCCAAATGATACAAGTGATAGGTTTACCTTTCGTGTGAAAGGTGGGTTGGTAATTCAGTTGTGTTTTTGGGTTTGCATGAACGATGGCCTTGGGTCGTTTGTAGGGTGGCCAATTTTCATCTTCTCTACATCCCCACTTGGTAGCACAGGAGCGGTAATGTTGGCCATGCTCGTCCCAAGAGGCATATGTGAACAATTCCCCTTATGCTCCCTAAGTTCTTGGAGTTGTATGGGTTGTTGTAGTGTTGCTCCCTAGCTCGTCTTGGTCCCTAGTGCCCATCCAAATGATACAAGTGATGGTTTTCTTTCCATTTGAAAGGTGGGTTATTAATCGAGTTTTTTTTTCAGGTTTACCTGAACGATGGCCTTGGGTTGTTTGTAGGGTGGCCAAGTTTCATCTTCTCTCCATCCCCACTCGGTAGCACATGAGCCGTAATGTTTGCCATGCTCGTCCCAAGAGGCATATGTGAACAATTCCCTTTTTGTTCTCTAAGTTCTTGGAGTTATATGCATTGTTGTGGTGTGGCTCCCTGGCTCATCTCGGTCCCTTCATGCCCACCCAAATGATACAAGTGATATGTTTTCTTTTTGTGTGAAAGGCGGGTTGGTAATTGAGTTGTGTTTTCGGGTTCACTTGAATGATGGCCTTCGGTCATTTGTAGGGTGGTCAATTTTCATCTTCTCTCCATCTCCGCTTGGTAGCACATGAGCGGTAATGTTGACCATGCTCATCCTAGGAGGAATATGTGATCAATTCCCCTTGTGCTCTTTAAGTTCTTGGAGTTGTATGGGTTGTTGTGGTGTGGCTCCCTATCTCTTCCTAGTCCGTCATGCCTATCCAAATGATACAAGTGATAGGTTTTCTTTCTGTGTTAAAGGTGGGTTGGTAATTTAGTTGTTTTTTCGAGTTTGCCTGAACGATGGCCTTGGGTCATTTGTAGGCTGGTCAATTTTCATCTTCTCTCCATCCCCACTCAGTAGCACATGAGCGGTAATGTTGGCCATGCTCATCCATGTCCCCCATGCCCATATGAATGATAAAAATGTTAAAGTTTAGTCGACGCTCGTCCTGGTACCCTCGTGCCCATCCAAATGAAATAAGTGACAAGTTTTCTTTCCGTGTGAAAGGTGGGTTGGTAATTGAGTTGTTTTTTCGGGCTTGCCTGAACAATGGCCTTGGGTCATTTGTAGGGTGGCTGATTTTCATCTTCTCTCCATCCCATCTTGATAGCACATGAGCGGTAATGTTGGCCATGCTCATCCCGGGAGGCATATGTGAACAATTCCCCTTCTGCTCTCTTAATTTTTTGGAGTTGTGTGGGTTGTCATGGTGTGGCTCCCTGGCTCGTTGTGGTCCCCTCATGCCCATCCAAATGATACAAGTGTCAGGTTCTCTTTCTGTGTGAAAAGTGGGTTGGTAATCAAGTTGTTTTTTTTGGTTTGCCTAAATGGTGGCCTTGGGTAATTTGTGGGGTGGCCGATTTTCATCTACCCTCCATCCCCACTCGGTAGCACATGAGCGGTAATGTTGGCCATGCTCATCTGGGGAGGCATATGTGAACAATTCCCCTTCTTCTCTCTAGGTTCTTGGAGTTGTATGGGTTTTTGTGGTGTGGCTCCTTGGCTCGTCCTGGTCCCCTCGTGCCCATCCAAATGATACAAGTGATAATTTTTCCTTTCGTGTGAAAGGTGGGTTGGTAATTGAGTTGTGTTTTTAGGTTTGCCTGAATGATGGCCTTGGGTCATTTATAGGGTGGCCAATTTTCATCTTCTCTCCATCCCCACTCTGTAGCACATGAGCAATAATGTTGGCCATGCTCATCCTAATAGGCATATGTGAACAATTCCCCTTCTGCTCTCTAGGTTCTTGGACTTGTACGGGTTGTTATGGTGAGGCTCCCTAGCTCGTCTTAGTCCCTCGTGCCCATCCAAATGATACCAGTGATAGGTTTTCTTTCCGTGTGAAAGGTGCATTAGTAATCGAGTTGTTTTTTTGGGTTTTCTTGAACGATGACCTTGGGTAGTTTGTAGGGTGGCCGATTTTCATCTCCTCTCAATCCCCAGTCAGTAGCACATGAGCGGTAATGTTGGCTATGCTCATCCCGAGAGGCATATGTGAACAATTCCCCTTCTACTCTATAAGTTCTTGGAGTTGTATGGGTTGTTGTGGTGTAGTTCCCTGACTCGTCTTGGTCCCCTCGTGCCCATCCGAATGATAGAAGTGACAGGTTATATTTTCGTGTGAAATATGGATTGGTAATTGAGTTATGTTTCTAAGTTTTCCTAAACGATGACCTTGGGTCGTTTGTAGGGTGGCCAATTTTCATCTTCTCTCCATCCCCACTCGGTAGCACATGAGCAGTAATGTTGGCCATGCTCGTTCGGATAGGCATATATGATCAATTCCCCTTCTGCTTTCTAAGTTCTTGGAGTTGTATGGGTTTTTGTGGTGTGGCTCCCTGGCTCATCCTGGTCCCTCGTGCCCATCCAAATGATATAAGTGATAGGGTTTCTTTCCGTGTGAAAGGTGGGTTGGTAATTGAGTTTTTTTCTTAGGTTTTCCTAAACGATGGCCTTGGGTCATTTGTAGGGTGATTGATTTTCATCTTCTCTCCATCCCCACTCAGTAGCACATGAGCGGTAACGTTGGCCATGCTTGTCTCTATCCATCTTTCCCATCTGAACGATAAAAATGTTAAATTTTGCTAGGCGCTCCTTTGAGCCTTCATTTTTGTGGTCCTAGATGGAAACCCCAAAACTCTGTCATGCCTAGGTCGCTATCGCGCCCCTCAGTTGTTGCAATTAGAAAATTTTGATTGGGTTGGGCATCCATGTGTGGCTCCATTGAAATTGGCTCCTTGTTATATTGTTCACCTCCTACCTATTTGGTGGAGAGGGTTTTGCTTTTCATGTGAAAGGTGGGTTGGTAATTGAGTTGTTTTTTCGGGTTTGCCTCAAGAATGGCCTTGGGTCTTTTGTAGGGTGGCCGATTTTTATCTTCTCTCCATACCCGCTCAGTAGCACATGAGCAGTAATGTTGGCCATGCTTGTCCCGGGAGGCATATGTGAACAATTCCCCTTCTGCTCTAAGTTCTCAAAGTTGTACGGGTTGTTGTGGTGTGGCTCCCTGTGATGGCTAGCCTCTTCATTTTTGGCTATTTATGGTGCCAGCTTCTTGTTCTTGTACTCTTTCTGTGTTGGCATTGTCTGTTGAGATGCATACATTTAAGAGGAATGTGGAAGGGTTTTGGTTGTAAACCACCTACCCTCCCTCTTGCTTACTTTTTCCGTCGGGTGATGTGAGGTGTTGTTCTCCTTATTGTAAAGTTAAGGGTTGGAATTCCTTTCAAAGTGCACATCATCCATGGCTGTGTTGGCTTTGAGGTTTTGATAGATGTGTTGGCCCATATGTTTGATCGAGTGGTCAGCTTTTTCCTTGCATCTTGTGTGTGTGGTAGGCTTTTGCGGTTGGAAATGTTAACTCACAACGTTTAATGGACATTTGTTGTTTCAATTGTGTATGCACTCATGGTCCAATGGGAAGGAGGCTTGCTACGTCAATGGTGGTGGCTATCTGGAAGAAGGATTTTGAGGTGGAATGCTTCAACCTCCCTTCTCTATGTGGAGGTGGCCCTAGGTGAAAATTATTCATTGTCTAGTTGGTAAGTTGTGGGCAATGTCCTAGGTTGCTTGTACGTAGCATGTGCAGGGTGCAGAGCTGCCTGATCCATCCTCCTGTTTGGATATGTTCTTATATTGTGTAGCAAGCCTCATGATTTGCATTTATTTCCTTCCTTCGGCTTCACATCTTGGCTGTCACAGGTGGTCAAGTGATCAAGGTCCACCATTTCTGTTGTCCGGGAGGACTCCTAAGTGGCCTTGGTGTGGGGTGGGGAGGGTCGGGGGGCATTTCTAAGAGAGGTTGTGGGCTTGGTTGGTCTTGTTTTATTTCCTTCCATTTCCTTTGCATTGAGGCTGCTGCAGGAAATCATGTGATCGAGGTCCATCGTTTCTACTATTTGGGTGGACTCCTAGGTGGCCTCTGTGCGGGGAGGGGAGGGTTGGGGGGCAATTCGAAAGGACGTTATGGGCTCGGTTTGTCTTGTATTATTTCCTTCCCTTGCCTTTGTGTCGAGGCTGCCATAGGTGATCATCCGATCAAGGTCCATTGTTGCTGCTATCCGGGTGGACTCCTAGGTGGTATCGGTGCGGGGCGGGGAGGTTTGGATGGTGGGAGATCAAGGTCCATCGTTGTTGCTATCCGGGTGGATTCCTAGGTGGCCTTGGTGCAAGGCGGTGAGGGTTGGGGCTCATTTATAATATAGAGGTTGCATGGTTGGTCGTTCTCCATTTTTTTCCTTTGCATTGGGGCTACCGCAGGTGATAAGGAGATCAAGGTCCACCGTTGTTGTTGTACGGGTGGACTCCTGGGTGGCCTCGATGTAGGGCACGAAGGCTTTTGGAGGCATTTCTTGGGTGAGTGGTCACTCGTTTTCTTGTTGGTTTGGGAAAAATTGCAAACTCCGAAGTGGCCTTGGTGCATTGTGGCTCAGTAGGTCTACCCATTTGTTCGCCATGTCCTTGGCATGTTGCATGTGCTTCCTTCTTGGGATGTAAAAGAAGCATGGCATAAAAGTTTTACATGATATTTTTGATATCTCTTTGACTTGATGGGTGTTAAGGTTGGCTCTTAGTAAAGCACCTAAAATTCCCTTTGAAGTGGGAGGGTGCTACCTGGTTGATCCTTCTAGTAGTCATATGCTTGTCTCAAATATTAAGCCATGCATGTTTAAGTATGAACTAATTCAGACTGTGAAACTGCAAATGGCTCATTAAATCAGTTATAGTTTTTTTGATGGTACCATACTACTCAGATAACCATAGTAATTCTAGAGCTAATACGTGCACCAAGTCCAGACTCTTTGGAAGGGATGCCATTTTTAGATAAAAGGATGGCGTGGGCTTGCCTGCTTCTCCGATGAATCATGATAAATCGATGGATTGCATAGCCCTTGTGTTGGCGATGCTTCATTCAAATTTGTACCCATCAACTTTTGATGGTAGGATAGAGGCCTACCATGGTGGTGATGAGTGACGGAGAATTAGGGTTCGATTATGGAGAGGGAGCTTGAGAAATGGCTACCATATCCAAGGAGGGCAATAGGTGTGCAAATTACCCAATCTTGACATGGGGAGGTAGTGACAATAAATAACAATATTGGGCTCATCGAGTCTGGTAATTGGAATGAGTACAATCTAAATCCCTTAAAAAGGATCCATGGGAGGGCAAGCTTGGTGCTAGCAGCCACGGTAATTCCAGCTCCAATAGTGTATATTTAAGTTGTTGCAGTTAAAAAGCCCATAGTTGGATCTTGGGTCATAAAGGTCAGTTTTCCTACTCGGTGTGCACCTTCCCTTCTATCCCTTTTGTTGGTGGTGTGCTCCTAGCCTTAATTATCTAGGTCGTAGCTCGGGTGTTGTTATTTTGAAAAAATTAGAGTGCTCAAAGAAAACATATGCTCTGAATACATTAGCATGGAATAACGTGATAGGAGTGTGGTCCTATTGTGTTGGCCTTTGAGACCGGAGTAATGATTTATAGGGACTGTCGGGGGCATTCGTATTTCATTGTCAGAGGTGAAATTCTTGGATTTATGAAAGACAAACCACTGCAAAAGCATTTCCCAATAATGCTGACCAGGGATCAGTGAATGTTGCTCTAAGGACTCTACCAACACCTTCTAAGAAATCAGAGTGTTTGGGTTCTCGGGGAGTATGGTCGCAAATATGAAACATAAAGGAATTGATGAAAGGGCACCACCAAGAGTGGAGCCTATGGCTTAATTTGAATCAACATGGGGAAACTTACCACGTCTAGACATAGTAAGGATTTATAGATTGAGAGCTCTTTCTTGATTATATGGGTGGTGGTGCATGGCCATTCTTAGTTGGTGGAGCAATTTGTCTAGTTAATTCCAATAATGAACAAGACCTTAGCCTGCTAACTAGCTACGTGGAGGTTCCCCTTCGTGGCTAGCTTCTTAGAGGGACTATGGCCATTTAGGCCATGGAATTTTGAGGAAATAATAGGTCTGTGATGTTCTTAGATGTTTTAGGCCACACGCGTGCTACAATGATGTAGCCAACGAGTTTTTCTTCCTGGTTCGAGAGGATCAGGAAATCTTCTCAAATTGCATCATGATGGGGATAGACCATTGCAATTATTGGTCTTCAATGAGGAATTCCTAGTAAGCGCATGTCATCAACTCATGTTGACTACATCCCTACCCTTTGTACACACCACTTGTCACTCCTACTGATTGAATGATCTGGTGAAGTGTTCGAATTGTGTCGACGATGGCGGTTCACCACCATCAACGTCGTGAGAAGTTCATTGAACCTTATCATTTAGATGAAGGAGAAGTTGTAACAAGGTTATTGTAGGTGAAGCTGCAGTAGGATCATTGATAGCAAGGGCTTTCCTTTTTGGTTCGGGTTGGTTGGGTTTTGATTGCAATGTGGCACGGTGTGGTGTGTCTCTAGGGGAGTAGGTTTGGTGTTTGGCAGGAACATTGTTGGTTGCTTATCTTTAGGTAACGCTTGTTTTTTCGTGTGTGTGCTTGCAAGCCATGCTTGTGCTTGTCCCACCGGTCCTTTGTTTTTCTCTCCCCCAATCTGCTTTTGTAGGGGGTTCAGATGCTTGTTTCTTGGGAGCCCTTCTGACGATTTGTTTGGCTGAGCATGGGCCAAGGGTGTGGGTTCCCATAGTTGGTTCTCTCAAAAAGGTGGTGGTGGTTGATGTGTTACTTGGGTGAGCTTTTTTGCTCGTGGTTGGGTTGAGGGAGTGGTTACACGCACGCTTGGTAGCTCAAAACTTCTGTGAGGCAAAATTTTCGAGGTGGGGTCAGTATCAGATGGGTGAAGAGTGGTTCAACCCATTGGGATGGCCACCCTAGTTGTCACACCCCTACACTTGCAGTAGTCTTTCAACCACTTATAGCAAGGTGCGATACCACCGAACACTTTCTTTTCACCAATACTTATGTTCATGGACTACGCCTTAACATTTGATACTTAGTTTATTTTCTTCTTCACCAAGTATTATTATTAGCCTTTATACTAATGAACACCCATACACATTCATTATCCACAACAATTATACATAAAGAACACAATTACAACAATATAAATGGAGGGGCAACTCCCTTAATGATGAGTCTGCCCAATTTCAATATATTTACAACTTTTAAAACTTTACAATTATACTTTGGAAACCCCAAGTTTCATACTTAGCTAAAACTCTGACTTCATGTCTTGCCAACGAGTTACCCACCTCATGAACACCTTGCATGATAGTCACTTTTACATTCCACACTTAGCCAAATTTTCCACCCAGAAACACCTTCATGAAGCCTCACATGAAACACCAACTACGGGCGAGTGCCTTCATTTCAGTCCTACCTAAGTTCACTATTTCTCCAATCAACAGGCCGGTGCCTTCGTTCACCTTCCACCCATGCACACAACCGATTGGCGGGTGGGTGCCTTCGTGCAGCCCTCCACCCGCATGTTTAACTGACGAGTGGGTGCCTCCATGTACCCTCCACTCGTATCACCAACTAACAGGTGGGCGCACCTTCATGCGGCCCTCCACCCATGTCACAACCGACGGGCGAGCATGCTTTCATGCGGCCCTCCACCTGTGTTTCCTACCATGGGTGGGCGTGCCTTCGTGCAGCCTGCCTACCAACCGAACCATTCAACCTCGTGCAGCTCGTGCAGTCTACTTGGTGGGTGGACACATATGCCTTCCTATGACTTGTGCCTTAAGCCTGCTCCTCTACACATAAACCTGCACCTTCGCACCTCGAGCTCATCCAAATGATTGTTTTTGTTCATTGTGATTGATTCCTCATCCATCCAACTCATCCCTCCATATATATGGCAGGTGGGTGAGTTGTGCCACCCGGCCGACTCGTGCAACTCGTTCAGCTGATACCCTCCAAACTTGCCAATTCATTTAGCCTTGTTGGTCAGCCTTCCCATCACATGGGACTGCCAACCAATCTTTGACCACATCGAAAGTCTTCAAGGTCGGCCCGTGGGTGACTTTCCAACTTGTCCCCATGGTATAAACTCACCCAACTAAGACTTTTCCATGTGCATTTTCACTTGCTCGCTTGTTTGTCTTAGCTGCAACTTGTCGTTCACACCGGATGTGCGTCCTGCCCATCGCATAGACCGCAGGTCCTTACATCCTCCTCCACCTGAAATCATTATCATCCTCGACAATATGCCATCCCGGTAACCATCTTGCCACCAATATTTTCATATCTAAACAGTCTTATCCATGATATCGACTAGTCCACATACTGCAAACATCCCTGCAACATATGTAGAACAATCATCTCCATCATGTATCATCCTCACCCTGTAGTTTGTATGCCAAGATACTCCACTTGATATTAACATCTGTTTTCACATTGGTACCCTTCATGACTCGAACTAGTTGGGTAGCTAATCCAACCATATATTCAAACCATAAGAATGCACATCCTTATGCCACCATCAGCCTTTCTCTGACTTCTGCTACATCTCGGACTCTTCAATAATCTGTCTAATTTTACATGCTTAGGTCCATGGAATCTCCATCCCATCAATAACATGTCTAGCCCATGGCCTTGTTGCACAAGAGTGTATAACCTCTCCACTAGCTCATACATCTCCATGTCATAACAACATCTTCACAACACCCTTTGCTTCGGCATTCCCCATAGGATATCCATGAATGACACCTCTACACATGCTCCTACATAATTTCCCTACATCAACCTTCATGCTCCATGTATCCAACCTAATGTCCATGAATCTAGTTGTCCATGATGTCCAACTCAAGTAGACTCCATCCCAGCATCTGGTCTCTGCATCCAAGTTTGCAATCTATCATAAAGAAGCCTCCTCCAAGGCCCCTTTCTAAGGTGGTGCAGCCCCTTCCGAACAAGGTCGCTACACCAACCCATCTCCAAGGTTGTTTATAGAGAAAGGAGGGCCAGGAAGTTTCCTCCCTTACTCTCATCCACCCATGTATCAGATTGATGTTGTGTTTTCAAGTATCTGTGCACAACCTCAATCTCCTCACATGTACACCCAAGCTCTCCAAGCTTGTCTTTTGTCAACTGAAAGTCATATATGCCCATAGCATACCTGCAAAACTCCACTATTCTAGCCAGATCTCTACCTTCATAATCCTCTCCAACCACTGCTTCTAAAGTAGTACTCGAACTCCCTTCATTTGCAACTCCATTGTGAAGGTCATTGGTAGAAGATGTTTCTGCCAAGTGCTTCAAGATTCGTGAGATTGACCTCTCACTTACTTCATTCTTCTTCACTCTTGCAATGAAGTTAATCAACCTCCCTTCCTTCGTTGTTTGAGTCATACTCCCAACTCCTATTTTCTCCACATCCTCATGCTTCACATTCGGGTATTTGGGATACAAAGTCATAGAATTCATCCTTGGTCTATACCCCAAGCAACTCCTTCTGTTCATCAGAATCATCATGGTTCTTCCCTCAACTATGATCAAGAGAATGTCCTAGCCCACCATTGGTATGGCTTGTGCAAGCCTCATGAAATCTTGCCCCAACACCATAGAATAATCATCCATGTCCACGATCCTCAAGTCCAACTTTCCAAACCACAATCCCACTCTCACTTGAGTGTTTTCCATCACACTAGTAACATCCTTCATGGTAGAGTTGATTTCTTTGAAAGCACTCCACTCTCTCTCCATCTTAGCTTTCTTTCCAAAAGACTTTGTTGCCTTCTTGCTCAAGAAGCTATGAGTAGCCCCTGTATCCACCAAAGCTGCAAATCTCTTGCCTTTCACGATCACCTGCACAAAAATCAGCTTCAAGGCATCACCTTCTTCTATCGGCTTTATCTTGTGTCTCACATCAGCAACCTTCTTCAAGAGTTTGGCCTCAGAAGTGTCAATTGGCTTGTGCTCGAACTTGACATTCCTCCTAAGGTACTTCACTTCCTTGCTTGGCTCTTCTAAGAAACTTGATCCTGGCTCAGCCGGATTCCCTTCAAGCTTGTCCTCCATCACATTATGTTCAAGTGCACCAACCAAGTGTTTATTTACTACCTTCATAGAACTAAGCTTTCGAACATCCTTTGGATTGTCACGGTAGTGATTTCCTAGCCTGTCAATTTAGTCGAGCTCATCCTACTCAATTACAACAACCTTCTTACCAAGAAGCTTCTTCTTTATCTCCTCCTCAATTTGATTGATTTTGGCTTCCACCATGGCACTTTTCTTCCTTAACCGGGCTCTTTCATCCAAGAGCTCTTCAAGACCACTTTTTTGGATCTCCTCATTAAGTTCCTTGACTTCACCATCTATTATACTTCCGCATTGGCTCTTGAGTTCTTCAAGTTCCTTCCTTAGTCCCAAACAACTTTCTTGAATATTCATATTCTCAACCTTCATTGAAACCCAGTTAGAACTCCATCTACCCATTTTTTCCAACACTTTGTACCAGAAGACGTTACTTGCATTATGCCTAGATTCACCTGTCATAGGTTCATCCACCATCTTTGCCTTTCAGCCTTCACCAAATTCCTTGCAAAACTAAAATAGCACTTGATTCCACCTGTCAATGAGATCAACTTCCTTCAACTACAAGTACCTGCTTCCACTCCTGCTCAAATACCAACTGTCAAAGTGTGTACTAATCCTTTGCCATACACCGGCTCCAACCATGAGATTTGATACCATCTGTCAAGGTATGTATCGGCTTCAACCTTCAATTCCCGAATCAGCTGCTCTGCTACCATCTGTCACGAAGTGACAGTGGGATCCACTCCTTCCACAAATCCCCTTTGCACTTCACCAGCTCTGATACCATCTGTCATGCCCCTACACCTATAGCAGTCTTTCAACCGCTTATAGCAAGGTGCAGCACCACCGAACACTTTCTTTTCACGAATACTTATGTTCATGGACTATGCCTTAACATTTGATACTTAGTTTATTTTCTTCTTCACCAAGTATTATTATTAGCCTTTATACTAATGAACACCCATACACATTCATTATCCACAACAATTATACATAAAGAACACAATTGCAACAATATAAAGGGAGGGGCAACTCCCTGAATGATGAGTCTACCCAATTTCAATATATTTACAACTTTCACAACTTTACAAGTATAACTTGGAAATCCCAAGTTTCATACTTAGCCAAAACTCTGATTTCGTGTCTTGCCAATGAGTTATCAACCTCATGCACACTTTGCATGGTGGTCACTCTTACAGTCCACACTTAGCCAAATTTTCCACTCGGCAACACCTTCATGCAGCCTCACACGAAACACCAACCATGGGCAGGCGCCTTCATTTCACCCCTACCCCAGTTCACCATTTTGCTAACCAATGGGCGGGTGCCTTCATTCACCTTCCACCGTGCACATAACTGACCAGAGGGCGGGCGCCTTCGTGCATCCCTCCACCCGCACGTTTAACCGATGGGTGGGTGCCTTCGTGCACACTCCACCTGTATCACCAACTGACGGGCAGGTGAGCCTTCATGCAACCCTCCACCCATGTCATAATTGACAGGCGGGCGTGCCTTCATGTGGTCCTCCACCCATGCTGCCTATTGTGGGTAGGTGCGCCTTCATGCAGCCTGCCTGCCAATTAAACTGTTCAACTTCGTACAAATCATGCAGTCTACTCGGCGGGCAGGTTCATATGCCTTAGTGTGACCTGCACCTTAAGCCTACTCCTCCACACTTAAACTTGCACCTTCACACCTTGAGCTCATCCAAGAATTGTCCAAATGCTTGTTGTTGTTCATTGTGATTGATTCCTCATTTCTCCAACTCATATGTCCATATATAAGGCGGGTGGGGGAGTCGTGCCACCCGGCCAACTCATCCAACTCGTTCAGCCAACACCCTCCATACTTGTCAATTCATTTGGCCTTGTTGGTCTACCCACCCATCACACGAGACCACTAACCAATCTTCACCCACATCGCAAGTCTTCAAGGTCAGCCCATGGGTGACTTTCCAACTCATCCCCACGGTATAAACTCGCCCAACTAAGACTTCTCCACGTGAATTTTCACTTTCTTGCTCGTTTTTCTTAGCCACAGCTCATCGTTCGCACCAGATGTGCATCCTACTCATCGTATGGACCACAGGTGCTTACACTAATCCTCCTGGTTGTTCCTCAACATGCCCTTGCAGAAGGGTTGGGTTTCCAGGTAATGAAAAACCCCTCCCTTAGCTTGAGCTCCATCAAGATCATAACTTTTCCCACCAATGGGCATGAGAGTGGCAATCTTATCTCGTATCCTTGCCATCAAGGGAATTCCGTGTCCTCTCATGACCCACTCACCTTCTAAGGGAAAACTAAGTAGCCATTTGTGTCTTTGTTCCTCCCTTTGGATTGTGGGTTTTTTGTGGGACTTGGTCATTTCGTTGTTTCGTGTTGTGCACTTTGCAGATGTCCCTCTCTTTAGTGCCCTTGCACCATCAGTGTATTTGTGGCCCGTAGCTTTCTCCAGCATTAAGTGTCGGCCCGTGACAACTCTTGCATGGAGTTTGATTCTTGACCCCCATTGACTTTCTCACTGGAAAGGTTGTTGGGTGTTTTGTACATGGAGGGGTGCAATAGTGGGGTTGGTTTCTTATCAGTAGTCTATTTGGCATTTGAAGCCTTTTGCCAGTTTGGGGGGTTGTTTACCTCTCAGTAACATGGTCCAGCCACTGGTATCATCGTGGCACTTGTCTTTTCTAGTTGTTGAGTTTAGGTTGTGATTTATTTGCTTGGTTGATTGATTTTTGTTTGTTATGTTGTAAGCTAGAAAGGGTGTTGTGCCATAATGTCTGTGGGAGGGTGTGAAGAGGTGGGATGCTTTTTGATTGGGTGCCTTGTTTGATTTATGTTTGGTTAGGGGACATCTACTAGGCGTGCTATTGAGCTTCTCTCTTTTCTTGGGATCTTTGTTTCTTTGGTGTTGTTTTCTTCCCTTCTTCCTTTTGCCCCTAGCTTTATGGATAAGAGGTGGGATTGTTGTGGATTGGTGTTCAGGAAGGACGAAAAGCAGTGCAAGTTTTCAGGTTGGCCACCCTAGTCTTTCTTGATCGTTGTCCCCTACAATTCCCCCCTTTTTGCGAAGGCATGGGGTTTGGGAAGCTTGTTCTCTATTTGAGCCTTCCCTTGTGATTCGGTAGCCATGTTTGATATCTCTCTCTTGCTTTCATGTTATTTTCTTCCCTTCTTGCTTTTGGCCCCTAGATTTACAAAGAAAAGGTGGGATTGTTGTGGATTGGTGTTCAGGAAGGACAAAAAGTAGTTCAAGTTATGGGGGTGGCCATCCTAGTCCTTCTCGCTCATCGTCCCCTGTAGTTCCCCCATTTTTGCGAAGGCACAAGGTTGGGGAAACTTGTACTCTATTTGAGCCTCCCCTTGTGAGATGGTAGACACATTTGATATCTCCCTTTCTTTCATGTTTTTTTCTTCCCTTCTTCCTTTTGGCCCTTAGCTTTATGGAGAAAAGGTGGGATTTTTGTGGATTGATGTTCAGGAAGGATGAAAAGTAGTGTTATTTCCTAAGGTGGCCACCCTAGTCCTTCTCGATCATCATCCCCTGCAGTTCCCCCCCTTTTTCCGAAGGCACGGGGTTGGGGAAGCTTGTTCTTTGTTTGAAGCCTCCCCTTGTGATTTAATAGCCACGTTTGATCTCTATTTCTTTCACCTTGTTTTTTTCCCTTCTTCCTTTCAGTCCCTAGCTTTACGGAGAAAAGGGGGAATTGTTGTGGACTGGTGTTCGGGAAGTATTAAAAGTTGTGTGAGCTCCTGAGGTGGCCACCCTAGTCCTTCTAGATTGTTGTTCCATGCATTTCCCTCCTTTTTGTGAGGGTGTGGGGCTTGGGGAGATTGTTCTCTATTTGAGCCTCGTCCTGTGAGGGGGGTAGTCACCTTTGTTTCTCTTTCTTTCATGCGTTTTTCTTCCTTTCCTCCTTTTTTCCCTTAGCCTTATGTTTTTTGTGGGGGGTGCCCCTATTCAGTGTTGTGGAAATTTTTTTGGTAATACGTGGAAACGAATCTCGGCAGTAAATATCTTGGGTTTTTTTATGATGAAGAACGTAGTGAAATGCGATACTTAGTGTGAATTGCAGAATCCCATGAATCATCGAGTTTTTGAATGCAATTTGCATCGGAGGGCTCAGTCGAGGGCACGTCTATCTGGGTGTCACATCCCATTCAAACATGCTCCTTGCAATATGTTAGGGAGCAGCAGAGTTGGTCATCCATGCCCAATGTGGTGCGGTTGGCTCAAATACCTCAAGCGATGTTTCGTGGCATGCATCGGTGAGCGATGATCTTGTCCCCTTGGATGGGCAGTCGACATTAGCTGATGCGGGCTTTGTGTGGCATCGTTGTAACTTGCTTTTCTCTCTCTTATCCTCCCATCATGTAGGGTGGATTTAGCTCCAACTTTGTGACATCATCTTAGGCGAGAACACCCTTTGAGTTTAAGAATATAATTAAGTGGAGGAAAATAAACTTACAAGGATTCCCCTAGTAGCAGCGAGCGAATCAGGAGGAGCTTGGCTTGAAAATCGGGTGGCAACATTGCCTGAATTGTATTCTGTAGAAGTGTCCTCAGTGGCAGACCTAAGCAAAGTCCCTTGGAAGGGGGCGCCTAAGAGGGTGATAGTTCCATTGGGACGGGACCCTACCACATCACGAGGTGTTGTCGGTGAGTCGGGTTGTTTGGGAATGCAGCCCTAATTGGGTCATAAATTCCGCCCAAGGCTAAACACGAGAGAGAGACCGATAGTGAAAACGTACCATGAGGGAAAGATGAAAAGGACTTTGAAAAGAGAGTTAAAGAGTGCTTGAAATTTCCAGGAGGGAAAAGGATGTAGGCTGTTGATGTGTCTCGGTTGGATGTGGAATGGCTCAGGCTGGTCCGTTGCTCGACTTGAGGTGCAAACCAACACAGGCTGCTGCATCATCACAAACGCAAGTGGATTACTGCCTATTGATTTGTTGTTGTAGTGGTTGTGGAACAAAGCATGCACCCTTGTGGTAGGCCATGTGCACCTGCGCACTCATGATGTTGGTTAGTTGTATTTCCATTCAACCCATCTTGAAACATGGACCAAGGAGTCTAACATGTGTGTGATTCGGTGGGTTTGAAAACTTGCGAAGGCTTGGGACGACATTCGCTTATGCGTGACAGTGATGGGTGCACTCCTAGCGGGCGCATCATGTTGGGCATGGTGCACACCCCTTGATACGTGTACCATGGGTGAGTCATTGGTGGAATGCTCGTGGGTGACCCTTGTTGGGTGTCGAGATGAAAGTGGTGACCGTATGAATGAATTAAGATGCAGGAAAGTGTGTGACATGTGGTGACAGGTGTAATCAACTAAGTGTTGGAGCCGACCCATTGGTGAGATGATGCACACGAAGGGATGCAACAGTTCATTGGAATGGGGTGTGTCAAGGTTATGTGGTAGGTTAGCCGGGCATGCATGTTGATGGAGCCGACCCTTGTTATCCCTGAGAGACACAACCCTTGGGCGAACAAGTGTGAAGGAAGGAGTTGGGTGAACACATAAGGAAGAGAAGGATGCAAGTAAGAGGTCTGCACCAATGAGCAGATTACAGCAGACGGGTCAGACTTGGTAGTGCGGACAGGCTAAGTGGGGTAGGTTACTGTCTGGGCAGGTAGGCCGCACTGCGAGCAGGACATCCGCCCTCACTATGGACCGCATCGAATGGCAGAGTTTGGGCGTTGCGGAATGGAAAGTCTGACGGATAGGTTTGTAGTTCAGGTGTGGAGTTGTGTTGTGCAGGCCGTGGGTAGTGCAGCCCGACCACACGACACAACGGGTTGGAAGAATAATTGAAGAAATAAATTTATGGTAAGTTATTTTCATTGCATTGTTTAGAACACTTATTAGAAAATTGACTGAGTGTTGAAGTAGGCGCACCCGTGTACTCAAGCATTGGTAAAAGGAAAAAGTATGGTCGTGCCGCATCCAATTATGTGTGGTTGAAATACTACCACTAGGATAGGAGCGCGACATGGGGTCTCCTAGTCCCTCCTCGATAAAAGTCACCAAATTGCAGGGAACCCAGGGATTCCATGTCCCACCTTGTCAAAAGCCTCCCAAGTGCGGGAAATTTGGGGTTTTCATGTCTCATCACAATGGAAATCACCCCAAGTGCAGTAAACATGGTGTACATCGAGTCTACAACCTCACATCAATAAAAAGGCTCGGTTGGTCAAGAGAATGGATGTTTCTTCATTGGTAAAGGATCTCGCTAAGGATCAAAGGTTGGAGTCTCTTCTAGAGCTAGTCCACCAAGGACTATCAAAAGTTCAAAGAACGACATAGTGCCAGGGAACAAAGTGCTAATTAAACAAAGTGTAGAGAGGAGGAAGGACTCGACTTATGCTTGGAGGATATTATTGTTAAGGGTCTAGGGCTTCGAAATGACCAATAAGAAGCTTCAATAAGAGAAATTTACGAAAGGGTTTTCCTCTTTGAGAGAGAGAGGTTTTTCCCTGGCAAAGAGCCAACATCTTGTGTTCTTGTTCTTATGTTTTTGGCACCCGTTTGATGAAGTAAACACACATGCATTAATAAGAAGAGAAGAAGATTAAGATAACAAGATAAATTGTAAAATATCTTCAAAAATTGTTATCAAGTCTAGAAGAATCCCATTATACCCCATTGCCCTAGATTTTTCAACACAGTATTGGAGCTAAGGTGACACATCAAGGAAAGGGAATCTCAAGAACATTCGCAAGGTTGAAGCATCAAACCAAGAAGTCTAAATCACATCAAGGACAAGAAGGTCTACCATCTATCATTCATCATGGAAGACTAAAAAGCAAGAAGAAACGTCTTGTATAAGGGCACCTACAAGAAGAAAAAATCAAAGAGGGACCTACATCAAGCTACACCATCTTGAAAAATGAAAGGAACTATGAGTCAAGTCATCAAGCAAGTCCATTTGAAGAAACAAACTTGAAGAACATTATGATCTAAGGAAGGAAAGCCATTAAGTCTTCAAGAAGAAATCAAGTTCACTACATCTCAAACTCTATCAAGTAAGTATATGTCCCCTTCTGAGTATACCTCAATGTCTTTTTGCAAGGAAAGTAACAAATTGGTTGGGACCACTACATGTCCAAAGTCCAATGATTTGGATGCCAAGAATATGGATGCTACAAAAGGGATTGTCCTAAACTTAAGAAGGACAACAACAAAAAGAGAAAAAGGGAAGAAGCTCATGTAACTTAAGAAGTGAAAGAAGATGAAAGAAGAAAAAGAAGGAAGATCCTCCTATGACTAAGTCAACCTCTTTGCTTAAAGTCTTCTTTCAAAGTTTTGAGTAGTATAGGAGCATATAGAAATAGAATAAATTGCATGGTTAAAGATATCTTCTAGAATATAGGAGCATGGTGTAGATATAGCTCAAGATATTCATATAGAAGGAGCATACCTATTATAGGGTCTCATCCACAATGAAAAGATGATTCATCATGATAAAAATTCTTAGAAGGCATCCATCATCAAAGGAAGAAACATTGCAATGTAAGGGTCTTCAAGATCCTCTGATAGAATCTTCAAAATAAGGTTCGTACATAAGGGGGTAGATGTCTCATTGGGATTCCCATTTATGGGATTCAAGAAAGGATGATATATAGGTGAGAGCAGATAAAGCAATAAAGGCTACACCAATTGAGGAGAACTATCAAATAAAACTAGGATGATAAAAGCATAATCAATATGAGGTATGTATGCATCAAAGTTGAAGTCATGTCATCATATATATTGGGTCATGCGAAAAGTTCTATAACCATGATCAAGAATAAAAGGATCTCTTTCACCAACGATATGCTTGGAGGCATGTACTATAATGGAGTAAATCAACATGAAAAAGTGATCCCATATGGAATATAAGGTGGTTGACTAATCAATACAAGAAGAAGAAAATGAAGAAAGATATAAAGCACGTGAAGAACATCATGGTCACAAAGATTAACTATTTGACAAGATTCCCCAGCATCTCTCGAAATAAGGCATGGCAACTCTGACAAAGGAAGAAAAAGATCAAATGACCCTTGACACCTATGAAGGCCTTGGAGATATTAAGGTGTAGATAACCGATTCAACTCTACAAATATGTCATGATGAAGAGGCCATCCAACAAAAGCACCATTTGATGTTGAAGCAATATCACGATGAAGTCATGAAGGGCCACTAAATTAAAGTATGGGAACAAGCAAGTACAACTAAGCATCCATGTGATAAGTATTATGAAGGATAGACAAGATGACAAAGGAGTAGCTAGATGACAAAAAGGACCTGATATATGTCAAGAAGACCACTTTCCATGAAGGGATCAATGACATGACAAACCAGGAGGGAAAGTGATCGATGGTCGGTACCTTGGAAAGAAGAAGTTCAAACAAAGACTTCATAACATCAAAGGAAATAAGGAGATCAAGCAGCTGAAGGACCCATGAAGAAGATGTTGTTGATGAATGGACAAGTCCCTAGCTAAGAGGGAGTTCTAACAAGTTCCCAACTACAAAGGATCTTGGCCAAGTTCCTTGTTAGGGGAAACTTGGGCATGTCTTCCTCAATTAAGGGGAAGAGATAGACACAAAATTCCTGTCTTCAGTTGGTAAGAAAGAATGGGTGTATTGGGTAATCATCTGGGATCTGATGCTCTTTGAGGATGTGTAGGGCATCCAAGACAAGATTAGGCAAGAGGAGTGATATTATTTGAGGGCTGGGAAACCAAGACAAGAATTTTCCTAGAAGGTCATACTCAGAGAACACCTGGGTGGGTATGTAACTTGAGAGACAATGAATAAGGTGTTTATAAGCCATTGGCCTTGCCAACATTATGCTCTGATCTTATGAGAGATAAAGCTATTAGTCAAGGCCTTGCTATGAACAATGTTGGCTAATATGATGCTATAATAGATGGGTTTCCAATCCGTTTCCCTTACGTGAATTCTTCAAGATTGAAAAATATCCAAACACCTTGTAATGATTTATGAATACGTCCCTAGTTAAGAGGGGCTATTGAAGAAAGTGTAACTGGGTTTGGTCTTCATAAATGTACATTTGGTATTTGTATTTATTCTAGCAAATAAATAAATAAATAAATATAATATATTATATATATATATATATAATATATATATATATATAAATAATATATTTATATTATCATTGAGTTTCTTGTTCATTGAAATATGCCTAGCACATGTTAAAGTGTTATAGGTGAGTCGAAGAGTCAAAAGAAAATGTTGAAGACCTTAAGGGCATGTTACACTAGGTATATTTATGTATTAGATTCAAAGATATTCCTACCCTTGTGCCTTCATTCGGGTCGTGCACCCATTCCAACCGCAAATTTCCTTTGGGTGGGCTAGGTCATGTTGTGCCATGCCATGTGTGGGTGCCCAGGCACAGGTGGCCGTGCCAAAAATGGTAAGTTGTGACCACCCATTTGTCTTCTACATGTTCATGTGGCCCATTTTCTTGACACACCCTCATGCCTTTGTTTGGGTCATGCACCCATGGAAACCCAAAATTTCATTCAGGCACGTTGGGGCAGTTCACCCAGAGCGGGTCGAGTTGTGCTGTGTCATGTGTGGGTGCCCGGGAACACGTGGCCATGCCAAAAATTCTAAGTCATCAACACCCGTGTGCCTTCTGCACATTCGTGCGGCCCATTTTCTCGACGCTCCCTCATGCCTTCGTTCGGGTTGCGCACCCATGGAAACCCCAAATTTCGTTCAGGGCATGCACACATGGAAACCCCAAATTTCGTTCGCATGGGTCGGGCGTGTTGTGTGTGGGTGACCATGAAAATGCGTTTGGGCGATTCAGGTTGGGTCGTGTTGTGCTATGTGTGGGTGCTCAGGAACATGTGGCTGTGCAAAAAATGCTAAGACATGACCACCCGTGTGCCTTCTGCACGTTCATGCAACCCCTTTTCCCGACGATCCCTCGTGCCTTCGTTTGGGTCATGCACCCTTGGAAACCCCAAATTTCATTCTAGCGGGTCGCGTCATGCTATGCATGGGTGCTCAGGCACACGTGGTAGTGCCAAAAATGCTAAGTCATGACCCCTTGTGTGCCTTCTACATGTTCATGCAACCTGTTTGCCTAATGCTCCCTTGTGCCTTTGTTGGGGTCGTGCACCCATGGAAACCCCAAATTTTGTTCTGGTTGGGTCATGTCATTTCGTGTGTGGGTGCCTATGCAAACACATTCGGGTGGGTTGGTTCAGCTTGCCTAGGGTCGGTCAGGTCATGTTGTGTTTTGTGTGGGTGCCTCGGCACACGTGGCCATGCCAAAAACGCTAAGTCATGAATTCCCATGTGTCTTCTACATGTTCATGTGGTCCATTTACCTGATGCTCCCTTGTGCCTTCATTTGAGTCATGCACCCACGGAAACCCCAAATTTTGTTCGGGTCATGCACCCATGGAAACCCAAAATTTTGTCCAGGTTGTGCACCAATGGAAACCCCAAATTTCATTCGAACGGGTCAGGACATGTCATGTGTGGGTGCCTGTGCAAATGCATTGGGGCAGGTCGGGTCAGGTTGGGTCGTCATGTCATGTGAGGGAGCCCAGGGCACATGTGGCCATATAAAAAATGCTAAGTTGTGATCGGGGGTGGGTTTTGTGCACGTTCGTGCGGCCCATTTACCCAACTCTCCCTTGTGCATTCATTTTGGTCATGTGTCAGAGCCCATGTAAACTCGTTCGCTCGGGTTGTTTGCTATGTAAACTCATTCAGGCAAGTTGTTTGCCTATGTAAACTCATTCAGGTGGGTTTTTTTCTCATTTAAATGGTTCGAGTAGGTCATTTTCTATGTAAACGCATTCGGGAAGGTTGTTTGAGGGCGCCCGTGTAAACTCATTTGGGTAAGTCATTTGCCATGTAAAATCATTCGGGCGGGTCTTTTGAGGGAACCCATGTAAACTCATTCAGGAGGGTCATTTTCCATGTAAAATCATTCGGGTGGGTCATTTAAGGGTCGTTTTCCATGTAAATTCATTTGGGTGGGTCGTTTGCCATGTAAACTCGTTCATGTGGGTCATTTGAGAACGCCCGTGTAAACTCATTCGGGAAGTTCGTTTTCCATGTAAACGCGTTCAGGCAGGTTGTTTGAGGGCGGCCATGTAAACACATTCGGGCGAGTTGTTTGAGGGTGGTCGTGCAAACTCGTTCGGGTGGGTCGTTTGAGGGTGTTCATTTAAACTCATTCGGGCGGGTCATTTGAGGGCACCTGTGTAAACTCATTCAGGTGGGTCATTTGACGATGCCCATGTAAACTCATTCGGGAGGGTCATTTGCCATGTAACCTCGTTTAGGTGGGTCGTTTACCATGTAAAATAATTTAGGAGGGTCATTGAGGGCACCTGCGTAAACTCATTCGGTCATGTTGTTCAGTGTGAGGGCGTGCCTAGGCTCCTGAGCCCGTATCAAAAATTCTAAGTTGTGACCCAGGGTGGGCTTTGTGCATGTTCGTGCAGCTCATTTTCCCAGCTCTCCCTTGTGCCTTCATTTCGGTAGTGTGGGCGCCCATGTAAACTCATTCCGGTGGGTCATTTGAGGGCGTCTATGTAAACTCATTCAAGTAGGTCGTTCAAGGGAATTCATGTAAACTCGCTTGGGTGGATCATTTGAGGGCATCCATGCAAACTCATTCAGGTGAGTTGTTCAGACGGGTCATTTGAGGGCGTTCGTGTAAACTCGTTTAGGCGGGTCATTCGAGGGTGCTCGTGTAAACTTGTTCAGGCGGGTCATTTGAGGACGTTCGTGTAAACTCATTCGGTCTGGTGGTTCAGTGTGAGGATGTGCCCAGGCACGCAATTTCGTATCAAATATGATAAGTTGTGACCCGTGGCAGGCTTTGTCCATGTTCGTACACCCTGTTTGCTTGGCTCTCACTCGTGCCTTCATTTCGGTCATGTGGGCAACCATGTAAACTCATTCATGTGGGTCATTTGAGGGCGTTCATGTAAAATCGTTCAAGCGGGTCGGGCGAGGCCATCCATGTAAACTCATTCAGGCGGGTTGGGTGAGGGCGTCCATGTAAACTGATTCAGGCGGGTTAGGCGGGTCGGGTGAGGATGTTCATGCAAACTCGTTCGGGCGGGTCAAGCAAGGGCGTTCATGTAAAATTGTTCGGGTGGGTCAAGAGAGGGCGTTCATGTAAACTCATTTGGGTGGGTCAAGAGAGGGCGTTCATGTAATCGCGTTCGGGCAGGTCTAGTGAGGGCATTCATGTAAACTCGTTTAGGCGGCTCGTTCAGGTAGGTCGGGCAAGGGCATCCATGTAAACTCATTCAAGCGGGTCGGGTGGGTCAGACCAGGGCATTTTGTAAACTCATTCAGGTGGGTCGTTTGGGTGGGTCAGGCGAGGGTGTTCGTTTAAACTCATTCAAGCGGTTCATTCGGGTGGGTTGGGCGAGGGCGTCCATATAAACTTGTTCGGGCAGCTCGAGTGGTTCGGGCGAGGGCGTTCTTGTAAGCTTATTCGGGCGGGTCGGGTGAGGGTGATGGCACACCCGGGCACATGAGCCCGTATCAAAGTTGCTAAGTTTTGACTTGGGGTGGGCATTGTGCATGTTCATGCAGCTCGTTTTCCCAACTCTCCCTTGTCCCTTCGTTTTGGTTGTGTCGGTGCCCATGTAAACTAGTTTGGGCGGGTCGTTTGAAGGTGTGCGCGTCAACTCGTTCGGGTGGGTCGGGCGGGGACATCAGTGTAAACTCGTTCGGGTAGGTCAGGCGAGGGCGTCTGAGAAACTTGTTTGGGTAGGTCGGGCGAGGGCATTCGTATAAACTCGTTCAGGTGTGTAAGGACTTGCGGTCCGTGCGATGGGTAGGACAAACTTCACCATGTGAAGATGAGTTGAGCTGCGGCCAAACAGATGAAGTGCGATGTGTAAATGCACATGGATGGAGTTTGGTTTATGTTTATATGCGTGGGTGAGCTAGGCAAGCTACCCACGGGCTGACATGGAGGACTTACTATGTTGGGTGAGTTAAGGTGGGCGGTCCCATGAGTTGGGTGGGCTAACCCAACCTTCAAGTGAGAAAGGCGAGTTATGGCGAGTCAGCCGGGCGAGCTGAACATAGGTTGGCCGGGCGAGCTATCCTTGCCACCACCCATATACATAGGTGGATGGCTGGGTGAGCTAAGGATCATTTGATCATTCAACAGATAACAAGTTCGATCATACGAGATGCGGGTTGGTTGAAGAAGAGGTGTAGGTCGGAAGTGCGAGGTGGTTGTAGGTCTATGTGCCTGCACTTCAGCTGAGCTGCACACCGGTGAATAGAGTTTGGGCAAGCTGTGGGTACATCATGAAGGCCTACACGATAGAGGTGTGGTTATGGGTAACCCAGGTGGGTGCACCATGCACGACCATCGTGCGGACGGGTAAAGGTGCGACGGGCAGGAGTTTGGGTGGAGAGTTTGGTTGGCACTTCGGCGAGTTGGGTGAGGCGGCATGGGGGGTGCACCCGACCAACAGACGGAGGGTGAATGATGAGTTGGTGTGTGGTATGAATCCATGCAAAAAGGTGGGTGAACGGGATACCTGGTGGGGGCGCCATGCATGCCTGAACGAATGTGGGTGAATGGGAGACCGGGTGGGCACAACGTGCACACCCGAATGGTGGACGATGAGTCGTGCAATGAGACGAACGGAGTGAGGGCACACCGTGAAAGATGAGACAGTGGTGTGCTTGTTTGACAAAATGAAGTTGTGACTCGTGCGATGGGGGCCTAGGTGTGGCAACATGGTTGTGACGAGGAGCGCCCGAGTTGGGCAAATGACACGGTTGAAAATCTGGCTAAGTGTAAACTTGGGCTTTCCAAGGTTTAACTTGTATTTTTATAAGAGTGGAAATTATATATTGATATCCGGCAGACTCATATCAGGGAGTTTCCCCTCCCTTTATACTATTGCAATTGTGTATATGTGTTAATTCCTATGGATAACGAATGTGTATGGGTGTTCATTAGTATAAAGGCTAACCTTAATACTTGCTAACGAAAAATAAACTAAGTATCGAATGTTAAGGTGTAGTCCATGAACATAAGTATGGTGAAAAGAAAGTGTTTAGTGGTGTCGCACCTCGGTATAAGTGGTTTTAAGATTACCTCTAGTGTAGGGGCATGACAGGTGGTAGCAGAGATGATCAGGTAGCTAAATAGGTTGACAGTGGAAAGCTCGTGCTGGTATCGTGTAGTGGTATCAGGGAGCTCACGGTTGAGATGGTGAAAGTGATTTGCAAGTGAATGAAGAATATTTCACATACAAGTGGAATTAAGGGCTGGTTCAATTTTGTAGGTAACTTGGTAAACTGCAAAGGGAATTTGCTGAAGAGCGGGTTCATAGTTGGTGAAGCTTATGGATGGTCTATACTAGATCAAAAAGAAGGAAGCTGATGGAAAATATGGCAGGTGAACCTCATGTTGTGACAAGTGAATCTAGCCACAATGCAACCAAGGCTTTCATAAACAGGATATTGCAAAGAATTGAGGAATTGGAGTCTTATTGGACTTCGAGAATTGCCAGGGTCGATAGAGATCAACAAGCCAATGTGAAGATGAGAGAAGAACTTGATGAACTCTGGACTAAATATGAGTACACTAATATTAAGTGTACACAACTTGAATATGAAGTCAAGGAGATTGGGGAAGCAAGAGACCGAGGTTTGGCAGTGTCACACGGAATGAGTTATATTTGCGGACAAATCTAACCTCCCTAGGAGTCTAAGACTCTCTAATGACAAACAAACCAAACAAGAGCTATCCTTCTCTAGATACACATCATTCTAC
>APFE031122598.1:7821-53373 GCA_000404065.3 Pinus taeda
AGAGCCGGCTTCACTGGACTCGTGTTTAAGCCAACTTTCGACCACGACATCTGCAAAAATAGACCTTGCATACCTTTAAACCTCTGCAACTTGACATACCTTGACCCATGGATAGGACATACCTTTGAGTGTCACCGACCAGTTTTCGCCTCCCTGCATTGAGCATAGGAAAGTTTCCCTCCCAGGAACTAGATCATCTGTTTCACCGACACTCGTCCTTTTCCACTATACCATAGCATTCTTTTATTCTTTTTCGAGCTTAACCGAAAAAGACAAAAAAATTAAATATTCCAAAAAGAGCGGGAACGGGACAGTATTTCCATCTATTATTGGCAGCTAGAGTCAGTCGTGTCTCCCTTGAACAAAGCACTCAAAACAAAGTCTCCTCCGCTTGGGTGGGATTTATTTTGACTTAGGTTCGCCTTAACCATTGTTATTGAGTCAGTTCTCCCCCGATTGGTTATCTCTTCCAATCATATGGAGGGTTCGTTCATGCCTCCTGCATGACGAACTTATACAGATTCAACATATGCTGCCATAGTCACATTGAGTCGTGCTTTTGTTCAAGGGAAGTTAGCCTGAGTCGGCCTCTCTGCGGTGTCTCTTGACTCATTTTTCAGTCGGCCATCCCGGTTGTCAGTGTCATGTCTTCCATCACATCAGTTATATTGGTCCTTTACTCGTGTTGGTTTGAGAAGGTCCCCATTGACTTCTTGTCGGCGGGTCTTGTCCTTATCGACGACGACATCTTGCTCTGAGGGCAGGCCTAGAGTTTCACCCTGGCCCTATTTTCATTATTGATAGGTTACCTTGTGCTCAGCATCGATCAGTATCATGGGTCTTTGACTGAGTGGTTTCCCTTGTGTTCGACGTCAGCTTACATTATCAACACATTGGGATTCGTGCAGTACCTTGGTTTCCATTTGAGCCTATTGGTGGATCCCCCGCCTCTGTGTCAGCTTACATTATTGGTTGGTTCAGAGGGTTTCTGCCGTGCGCTAGCTACATCTTGTGTACGCCGGAAACGTACCTCGGTTCGGTTACTACATCTTCCTTCGTCTGATTCCTTCCACATTATTGGCCTACGGGTTACACTCGTGCTAGATTGATGAAGGATGCCTTAATGCCTTCCTTCTAGCGGATCTTTCCCTATCGACTCCGACTCATTGCTCTGGGGCAAAGATCTAGAGTCCATTTGGCAATACCTTGGGGTTTGCAGTCATTAGTGGCAGATCTTTCGCTATCGACAGTGGGAAACCATCATTGTCTCCTGATCGATAGATTCTTGCAGGTGTTCGACTTCAGCTCATTTATTCGCACTTGTTAGTTTGTACTGGGTACCTTGACGCTCATTATCATTATCGGTGAGTAGTCTCGCATTTGTTAACGGTATACATCAATGAACGGTAATAAAACGATTTCTCACATGGTCGACTTCAGATCATTTATTCCCATGGTGTAGAAATGTACCACGGCGGTTGGTGAAGACCTCAGGTTGTATTAGCATTCATTGGTTCACTTGATAGTTGCTCCTGTTGCTGCTAGTTGATACCATTCCACCTTAAATGTTGCAGCCAGTCATGGCGACATTCTATATGCTGACACCTGAGTTTGCAGTGCAGTACCACCCTTTTCCATCATGTTCAGTTGGTACCTTTTGGTATCAGTCTTTGATATCAGTGGTCCGTTGTATCTTCCAACATCATTGACAATTTATATGTGATATTCAGACATGTACTTGTTCAATCATGATCAGATGATCCATTATGTATTTTCCAGTCATTTATACTTGTATACTTAGTGGATCTGCTTGTACTCGATATGCAAACATGCTTTTCTTTCTCTGAGCATGGGTATGCCCGTCTCAGACAGTGTTTCTTTCTGATCTTCTTTTGTGGCTTGGCAAGCTGAATTCTGGTGAAGTACTCGTCGGCTTTTGGCAGATTTCCTTTCCATGTACTTGCTTAATATATTTCGGCCATCATGTGCCCCTTCTGACCTCATATATTAGGGGGCATATGTTATAGCTCCAAATCTCACTATTATGGTTTGTGATGCTGCACTCATGGCCTAGGGCAACCCCTCCTTCCAGACCTGGTTCAAAATCTAAAAAACAGTGTTTTATTCCTTGTACGCGACATTTCCCTGAGTTAAATGCATGTATACGCGGGTTCATATATACCCAACCCACGTATATGTATTAAAACACTTAAAAAATATAAAACTCCTTATTTTCGGGCGGAGATTGCGGGTTTTACCTGCTGATCACCTATTAGTGCCCGTGGCCTCAACTGTTCCCAACCAATTCCTAACTAAAAAACTACTTTGGAATTGGTATAAAAAGACACCTAAGGGAAGGCCTAAGGGAGGAGAGAAGAGAGAGAAAGGTTATTATATTGAGATTTCCCCCTGATCAGGTCTGAAGACCCTTGTGCCTTTTGCAATTCCCTCATTTGTACAAGAAACTCTTGTTTCCTTGTGATTTGATGTTCATCCCTTAGTTATGACATCTCGGAGTGAGTATTGGAAGGAGATATGCTAGAGGCTTGAGGCGGGACAGATCCAGAAGGAGGTTGAGCTTTGAGCCTGCAGAGGTTGCTAAGGTGATATTACTCTTTGTTGTACTTTCTATTTGTCTAATAAAGAAACACGTCTTGATTCCCTATATGCTTCTTCTTTATGTTAATGATGTTCATGTTTGAATTTCATGTATGAATGGATGTCTAAAAGTTTATAACTAACTCCTTTCTTGTATAACATAAAGATGATTTTCGTATAAATCTTTGTCCATATACTGTTGCATTCTTTGGAATTGTTGGTTTTGCAGGGCAAAGGAGCGAAAGGGACGTGAAGAAGGGTTTGGACCCTTAAGGAACTACCCGAACGTAGGACCTGAGGTACGTCCTTCTTACTTTAGAAATAGTTTTTTCTAGCATAATGGCTGTGTGTGTGCATGTTTCTTGGTTTAGACAACTTTCAGTCTGCTAGGGTTCCACCCAAAAGCCCCAGGGGATAAAATCCCTCAAAGATTTTTGTGACCAAGGCAAAGGTTTCTTCATAGTCTATACCTTTATGAATAACCTTTTGCAACCAATATTTCCTTATATTTGTTTATGCTACAATCTGCATTGAATTTTTCCTTGTACAACCATTTTTTTTCCTATAGGAACTTTGTTTTTACGTAATCTTGTTAATTCCCAAGTTTAAGTTTTCATTATAGAGTCATATTCTTCTTTCATAGCATCCGCCCATTCTTTATGATTTTTAGCCATCACTTGAGACATTATAGCATAATATTTATACTTGATGGGGGTTTGAATTTTTTGTGTTTACCTTCTTAGAGGTCCATTGCACCGTGGAGTTCCTTCTCCTCTTCTTATTCTCTGTGCAGTGCCTTCATCACTTCTTTTTGGATTTAATTTTGAGACGATTCCACAAATTCTTCTTCTTCTTTAAAGTTTTCATAAGGAGGATGCCATACTTTATTTTCATCTTATTTTTTTAATTTATCTACATGCTCATTAAATATAACATCTCTGCATGCAAAGACCCTGTGAGTGCTCATATCATACATTTTATTTGTTTTTTGATCAGTATAATATCTAATAAGAATGCATTTGATAGATTTGCCATCTAATTTTGTCATATCCTCTTTAGGAATATGAGCAAAGATCTTACATCCAAATATCCTTAGATGACTAACTTTAGGTTTAAAACCATAAAATGCTTCAAATGGTGTTTTGCGCTAAACATATTTTGTAGGACTTCTATTTTTGTGGTATACAAATATATTAATGGCTTCAAACCCAAAACTATTAGAAAGTCCTTTACTTTTGAACATACTACGAGCACATTCAACTAATGTTCTATTCTTTCTCTCATCTACTCTGTTTTTTTGAGGTGTATGTGGTACTGTAAATTATTGCACAATTCCATTTTGCGTAGAGTATTTGATGAAAAATCAAGAAGTGTACTCACTACCTTTATCTAATCGAAGGATTTTAATGGTCCTTCCTATTTATTTCTCAACTATATTCTTGAATTCTTTAAAGAAAATACATTACTTTTATTTCTTATAAACTACACCCAGGTATATCTAATGTTATCATTAATATATAGAATAAAGTAATATGCTCCATCAAGTGACTTTTAATGCATGAGGGACCACATACATTAGTATGTACTAGTTGAAGGGTTTCACGTTTTATTTTATATTCATGCATAGGAAATTCTTCCCTATGTGTTTTTCCTAATGCACAACCTTCACATTCAAATTGTTCACCCTTAATATTTGGAAGGCCTTCTACCATAATTTTCTTTTGTAGTAACATTATATGATTAGGATTGAAGTGTCCATACCTTTGATGCCAAAGTTCTATATTTGGCATGCTTGTAAATGTCAATGCTTGATGCTCATTATTTGTTACATCCAACTTGTAATCCTCCAACTCTTACTCCTTTTGTAGCTTGTAGTTGTCCTGCATATCATTTTCCAAACAATGTGATTTCACAAATTCAACTTTCAAATTTTGATTTGTAATAGTAATGACTTACAATGAGGTCTTATTTAATTCTAGAACATACACCACATTTTGAATTTGTTTTTCTTTTACATTAGGTATAATAACACTTATATCACCATATCATTTAATTTCATGTGATCTATTATCTCCTAAATAGATATGTGCACCATTATTGACTTCATGATATGTATCAAAGCAATCTCTTTTACATGACATGTGGATTGATGGACCAAAATCTATGGACTAGACATTATCATCATTAGTTTATGTTGATGAAGTAGCATTGGACACAAACAATTTATGATTGCTAAAGTCATGACTGATTGTCTCATTTTTATCAACATAATTTCTTGTATTCCTTCTTTGTTTAAATTGATGAAACCTTCTTTTCATGCAATTCTTAGCAAAATGACGAGGATTCATAATAATAGCACACATAATCTCTACTTGATATGGCATTTGACCTTGGTGAATGTGTAACTTTAAATGATTTTTCCTGTGGCTTTTTTCCTTCATTTTTCTTCCATGGTTTTCCTTTGAAGGCTTGCTTCCCTTTAGCCATCAATGCTAAATCTAAATTGGGATATTTCTGAGTAATACTTCTTCTTCGTCCTACTTCCTGCATAAGTATACCTTCCAACTCATCAAACATAGGTGTTGGGTTTGTTTTATATTATTTCCACGACTAGCTTCATGCATTGTACATTGTGCGGGGGGAAACGGGGGTGTCACAGGTGGGCCAGAAGTCCCCCCTATCGGGTGGTTAGACAGGGTCTAGGGTAGCACCCTGGGATTGTTTTTTATGTGGACCTAAGGATTGGGGGGGAACCCAAAGATGTTGGGAAAATCTACCCATGGTTTTGTACATGGGTTTTGCACATGGTTTTGGGCATGATGGTTTTCTGCCCATGGTATTTTGTAGATTCAGTCAAGGAAACTATGGTTATGTTCTAATCCAGGGTTAATGGATTGGGGTTTATGTATGTTTCATTATTTATATATATGTATAGTAACATTGAAAGGAAAATGATGAAAAATCAATCTGGTAGTCCTAGTTTGGGATCCAAGGGAAAATATTTGTATATATTTTTCATCTCTTCTCGTCATTGTTTATTTTTCTATTTGAAGAATTCGTTTGTAGGTAATTTTTGTGTTGGGTTAAAACCTACATTTGGTATTAGAGTTGTTTCAGCTTCAAGGGGACACCTTTGTTGCTGAGGGATTTTTTCAGGCCTTTGGTAGACCATGTTTAGTGGGAGATCTGTGGGATTGATTCTTGCAGTGAAATAAGATGGCGAACGATAGAAAGATAGAGATAGAGGAATTTAATGGTCAGAGTTTTGAGTTGTGCAAGCTCAATATGGAGGATATGTTGGTGGATAAATATCAGTGGATTGTGGTAGATATAAGTGCTAAACTAACGAGAATGTCAGTAGAAGATCAGGCAAAGTTGGATCGAAAGGCAAAGAGCACAATGTGAATCTCAGATTCGGTATTGTTGACTGTATCAGGGGAAGCTACGATGAAGGCTTTGCGGTAGAAGTTAGGGACTTTGTACTAATCTAAGTCTTTGGTGAACAAACTGTTCTTGCAGAAAAATATTTATAACTTGAGGATGAAGGATGGATACTTGGTAACAAAGTATCTAAATGCCTTTAATATTATGATAAGCCAATTTTTATTTGTTGATATAAAAATTTTAGATGAAAAGTAAGTGGATAAGTTTGTTGTGTTCTATACTAGATTCGTGGGATAGTCTGGTTATTTGTATAGGTAGCAATACAACTACCTTGAATTTTTATGAAAAAATCTCATCCTTGTTATTGGAGGAGATGAGACAAAAAAATATGGAGAGTCGGAATGGGAAGGCTTTGTTTGTATGAGGACACTCCCAAAACTTAAACAAAAAAAAGTCCTCGAATGGGAGATCTAAATCTAGAGGGAGATATAAATCTCTAGGAAAACTTGTAAGGTGTGTTGGAAATGCGAAAAGAAAGGGCATTACAAAAATGAATGTAGATCTAAAGCTCCTAAGAAAGGAAATGTATTTGATGATGCCCCTTCTGTAGAGGCAAAAACCACCTCAGATGAAGGTGGGGATGTATACTTGGTTTCTTCTTCAAGTACACATGTAGATCATGAGGCATGGTTGATTGAATCAGGTTCATCCCTTCAATTAACTCCCCATAGGGAGTCATTCAATGAGTACAAGAAATATGATGGTGGTGATGTCTTCTTAGGGGATGACAGAAAGGCCAAAATCATCAGATGTGGAAAAGTAAAGCTGAAGTTGTAGGGTGGAAGGATTAAAACACTTGTGTTCTACATATTCCTGCATCAGCTAGAAATTTGATTTCTGTAAGCAAGATGGATGATGCAGGTTTCAAAACAATGTTCGACAAAGATACTTGCAAGATGGTTGAGGGAGCATTGGTATGAATGTGGGGATTTTCGATTGGAGATCTATACAATATTCTAGGTAGCACTATAATTGATGGGTGTAATAGTTATTTGGTTCTTGAAAGTGGAACATAAAACCTAGTGGTCTTTGGAGAAAAGACCATGCCATGGAATCAAAGGATTGAACATATTGGAGATCAGGGCCTTCGAATACTGCATGGTAATGGTATGGTAGGAGGTATGTCTAATTTCTCTTTGGATTTTGATTTTTGTGAACATTGTCTATATGGGAAGTAAAATCACGTGAGTTTCCCCTCTGGTGCTAAGAAGGAGAAACATATATTAGAGCTTATGCACAATGATGTGTTTGGACCTGTGTTGGTTCCATCATTGGGTAATTATGTGTACTATGTCTCATCTATAAATCACTTCTCAAGGAATCAAGGAATACATGAATATATTTCCTCATGAAGAAATCTGAAGTCTTTGACAAGTTTAAAGAATTTAAGGCTCTGGTGGAAAATCAGATAGAGAATAAGATTAAGGTATTGAAGATAGATAATGGTGGAGAGTTCTGCTAGATGGAATTTGAAGAGTTCTATAATAAGTGTGGTATATCATGGTAGAATACTACTCCATACACACCTCAACAAAATGGAGTTGCAGAAAGAGTGAATAGGATGTTAATGGAAAAAGAAAGAAGCATTCTCAGTGGTGTTAGGTTATGACTATAATTCTGGGTAGTGGTAGTGGATACTACGTGTTACTCGGTTAACATATCACCTTCATTAGCTTTGGAGGATATGACTCCACATGAGGTATGGACTGGTAAGAAAACCTCTCTTTCACATCTGAGGGTATTTGGCTATGATATATATGTACATGTTCTAAAGGAGAAAAGAACCATGTTGGATAGTAAATTTGAAATGTGCATCTTTATTGGGTATAAGGATGGTTTAAAAGGTTATAAGCTTTGGAACCAAGAAACAAGGAAGGTTGTGTACAAATGAAATGTGGTGTTTAGAGAGATGAAAGATGTTATTAAACATGAATTCCTACCAAACGAACCTGAGAAGATAGAGTCTGAGCTAAAGGAGGTGTTATCCTCCACAATATCCCAAGGATGAGAAAGGAGATCGACGGAGGTAACCTCAAACCACTTAGGGTTCCGCAGCTAACCCTACTAAACCAAAGAGGGATCTCTCTATGAATTCACAGCCAATGATGATTGGAATGGGAAATTGTTTTAGGCTAGATATGTTAGGCTCGGGTACGTTTTGAAATATTTTAGGGTTTTGCTAGATCAGGAGTGAAAATCAGGGAACTAGGTCAAAAGATCAATGGTTTCAGATGCAAGATATATAAAGGAGTAGGGTAGGTATGATTTTGTGATACTTATAGGTTTAGTCGATGAAGTGTATGGTGAAAAAGAAGAGATAAAAATGAGAATGACATAAACATAAAGTTCTTAACAAAACAAAGCTTAAAATGAAGAATTATGTTTATAACCTTTAAGGAAATTCATTGAAAAGCATAAGCATGGAAATAGGATGAAAGTATCATTCATATAAAGCTATAACAGAGAGAAAACATTATCACAAACTCACAACACAAAAATTCTTGAATAATAGTTGCAATTGTCCTTTGAATTTTTGCAAAAGTGATGAAGTACAAGATCCAAGAGTTCAACTCACTGATGTCCAACATATTCTATGACTGAAAACTAGATACATATAGAGGAAAACCATTTTCCCCTATCTCAGGGTCGAACCCTTTAGTTTAGTAACTAATTACATGAGGTGTTCAACAAAAAAGATAATGTCTAGGGAGTTTCAAGAAAATCTTCCATTTAAACTTTGACTGAACTGCTCTCATAAATGAGGCCTAAATTTACATACAAAATAACCTAACAAGCTTATTTACCCTTCATTACATCATAATTGCATCAAATTTAAGTAATTACATCATAAAAACTCCAATATAGCTGATAAAACTGAAAAAAAGTAATTACAGGGAAAAGCGCAGCGTGCAAGGTGAAAGCACAACAAATTTGGCATAATTGATTTTTGGAGGCCTTCCCTAGGTCCAAATCAAGATATTGATGGCTCATTGGAAAGTTGTCAATGTTTGCTACATGAAAGAATCTTCAAGAACTAAATATGGTTGCTCCTAGCCCTCCAAGACTTCATTCGCCCATTGAGGTACTCTCAAAAGCGTAGTGAGCTCTTCAAAAAGAGGGGAGGGAGGTGTTTTTTGAGTAGTTTTCAGCCCTTTCCACGGACCAAAACTTGTTGAAGGTATGATCCCAAAGGCCATAAATTATATAAAAGTGATGAGGAATCTAAATATGCAAAACAAATTTTATTTGGAGCCTCCCATCAAAAGCGCAGCGTGGGGCACACTACGTTTTTGACCTAGTGATTATCTCAAAAATTGCCAAACATTCTGAGTTTTCTCTAACAATAGGTCTCACAGATGGAGCCATATATCTCTAACCATAAAAATTTTTACAAAATGGAGAGAGGTTTTGATTAATTTGTATGTTATGAACAAAAACCACCTCCCGTATGCAAAAATGGTTTCCCATTTGTTCAGAATCCAAGTTGGAAGTTGGTCACTCAAAAATTGTAGAAGCGCAACGTGCTATGAGAAAAAACACAACATGGTCTTTGAGAGGGTGTTTGGAGGCCTTCCTAGATGATTTTGGGGTTGAAAGTGGTATGTTTTAAAATATTATGATTTCTTATAGATAATGGAGTCATAAAACTCTGCAAACACTTTCTCCAAACCACCTAAAAATTCAATCTAACAAAACTACTCCAGAAGTGCAGCAATTGTCTTGTAGCAACTATAATTTTTTGAATTTCTCCCAAATAATAATACATGTGTATAAAATGGAGGATATTTTTGTTCCTTATTATATTATTGACAGAAACCTCTTTCACTTTTTTCAAATGCATCTTCCTTGCTTCAGAAACCAATTTTGACGTAAGATTGTCCCTATATGTGGCAAATGATTTGTCTCTTGGAATGATCTCTTGAGAAATGGTGAAGACATGATCTCATGTGCTGACGTGGGCTCATACCTGCTGATATGAACTCCCTTGTGCCTCTTCTGCTCAGTTTTCTTGGATCCCATAGCAAACCCTAGCTCATTGGGAGAGTAAACTAGGGTTTGGTGTAAGGAAAAACAAGGGATTTGGGTAGTTTTGGACATGAAGGAATATGAATGGGTTAGGGGGGTTCTAAATTCTTGGGAAAATTTAGGGGTGTAGGGAAGAGTGTTAGGGAACTTTGGGAAGTGGAAAGGGATGAAATGAGTGTAGGATTTAGCATTGGGAATTTTAATACATTCCAAGCTATGAAAACAACCAAAAACTGCAGCGTGGGGACTAAGCCTACGAAGGATTCATGCTTTGTGTCATTCTTCTGCTTGATCATAAGGAGCATGCGATTCTTGTTGGAATTGACTAGTCGCTTCATTTGTCCTGCACTTACTAAAGACATATTAAGATTTTGACGATGGGTTCTCAAATTATACTCCACTCCATTTTTGAACAAATGATATTTGTTCTCAAACCTTTGGAAAGCGACTTTCGGTCATATAGATATGGGATTCCCAACACAATTCCATAAATATCCAGCTGAATTATATCTAATTAGACTTCATCAACGAACTTGGCAGTAATAGAAAACCTGAAAATTCATTTCCTTGTGACCTAAAGATTTGCATTGTTGGTTATCCAACGCAACGGATACGGTTTATGATGAGTCATGGTTTCTAGATTCAACTTCTTGACCAAGTCTGTAGAAATTAAATTTTCCTAGGATCCACTGTCAAAAAGCGTATCAATCTTGGTGTGTTTGGAAATAACTCTGATATGGAACATCTCAATTCTTTTTTCTTCATTTGAAGCGTTGTTGGAGTTATTTGCTACGTTGGTTCTTGCCATGGCTTCCTCCTTTCTTGTTTTTTCCACAGCGTTTCCTTTAGTGACTGTGGCTACAATCTTTGATTCATCACCTGAGTCGGAACCCAAGTCTTGTTGTACAACAACGTTTGTCTTTTATTTACCTTTATTGTTAAATTTCTTCGATCTTAATTCATGATGAAGCTTCCAGCAATGCGCTTCATCATGGCCCTCTTTGGAAAAATCCTTGCACATGTGTTTCTCCCCTTATTTCTTAACAGAAGCATTTTTCTTCTGCTTTCCTTTAGATTTCTTTCATTTTCACCACTCTGAAATGGCTTCTTCTTACCTTCTTGTACATTTCTCCCTCTTTCTTCGAGGTGTGTATCTTGAACACAGACCTCATCAACATTTGTGGGATTTAAAATAATAATGGTGTGTCAAAGATAACTATGAACACCTCCTATGCATTTTAGCAAAGTATCTTGTGATCCCAAGTCTACTCCTAGCATAAGAGCTCTTCTCCTAAACTCTTGAGTATACTCTTGCACATTTTTCTTTTAACTGTTTGAAATTTTGCCAATTCATGATAGATTTTTGCATATGAGCTAAAGGATATAATTGTATTTTTATAGCAACAATTAAAGTAGACCGAGTAATAGATATCTTACCATGTTTTTTGATCTCGTCTGGATTCATTGCTTCCCACCAAATGAGTGTTGCACCCTCCATTCTCAATGAATCCAAATGAATTTTGATATAATCCTCTTGAAGGTTCTAAATCCTACAATAGACCTCCAACTGATGAATCCAATTATTAAGCTTTTCTGCATTCACTTCACCATTATACATGGGCAGCTCAAATTTAACATCGATTTTTAGAAACAGTGATTTACTAGTTCCTTTTGAAGAATGATGATGAGTATGAGTAAGGGTTGTACTAGTGGAAGAGTGTGAAGATGCTTATGAAGAAGATGGTGGAGAGGGAAGAGGTTTGTCCCCATTCCCATTACCTCCTTTTCCATTACCTCCTGCTGAAGAGCCTTCTCCTTTGGGAGCTTTGGAATTTTCTCCTTGCAATGTGCTATCCCTCTCTTCATAGAGGACCTTCACCATCTCTGTCATATCAAAGAAATCCTTTCTGAAGGTCTTCTCATCTTCTGTCATGTTTGTAGGTTCTCCTTCATGAGACATGATCTCTAAAGTCTCAACTTCCCCTTGACTCAACTTGAGGGCTTTCAACCAGCTTCCCTTCTCCTCTTTTGAGTTTTAACCTTGTTAGTATAACACAAAACTAGCAAACAATACTCCTTCTTTGCACAAGAAAATCTAGTAAGAAAAAACCAGTGCTCTGATACCAACTTGATTTGAAATGGAGAAGATTAGTAATGATGTGATAATTCCCCATTTAGAATAAAACCCACGATTCTTATCATTTTCTTAAGGATTTACCATTTTTGCTTAATTAATTGATTCCCATGAGAGTTTCTTATGTAATTGTTATAAAAAAGTTTAACATAAAACATATGTTGTTGGCTTGTGGGGGCCTGACCCAAGTTCAGAGGTGATTTAGCCAAACAAATCTCAGTACTACTGGCCCTTTTGGCATCAGTCCGCGGAGCGCGAATGCTATCAGGTAAAATGCACGGTGTATGGAGAATGAAAACTACCCTCAAAGGCCTTCCCGATACCTTCGACAGACTGTAAGATTATTTGCAGAAGCTACAAAGTTATACACATGTTCATCTATCAAATATAAGTTGACAAAGTATGGAAAGAGGATTACCTCAGGTCTCCTTCTAGATTTGTTTGGAGATCACTATGCAACCAAGAAGAACTCCTTCAAAGCCAGCTCCAAGACAATTCCTGTACAAAGGAAAGGCAAACACAATCACAACATACAATATTGAAAAGTAATATAAGAATGCACAATGAACATATATTTGTATACAACTTAAACTACTCAACACAACAACTATTGAAATGAACAACTCAATGAACAATGTTACCGACACTATGGAGTAGGGAACACAACTACAGTTCCGTATTTAAAATGGAAGAGTGATTACAACCATCTGTTGTATTAGCCTTCCCTTTCTCCTTCTTCCTATCTCCTCTCTCTCTCTCTTTTAGCTCACTTCTTCAAGTGTATGAGAGTTCACAACAGCTTAGTGGGCTATCCTTTCAAATGCTCTAACCCCTTTCACAATGGCCCTCACTTTGCTTATGTAACAATCGAATTAGGGTTGCCAAGCTCCTCCTAGAGTTCATTAGGGAAAAATCCATGAACCTGCCCTGTTTTCAAGATTTTTCCCATTTGCCTTCATTCTCAGATTGGAATTTCTCCAAATAGTTTGATTTTTGGGACTTTCCCTGCTTTTATTGATAAAATGTAGGGATAAATATCTAGATATTTCTGAGTAGATTCGTTGGCTTGACCCATTGATTATCTCTTAGTTTCACTAACTCTCCCCTTGGTCTAACAACTTGAGTTAGCAGGGTGACTAACGCTCCTCTATGCTTGGTAACAAGTTTGTCAAAGCAGGTTAGCAGTGCAAAATTAGCGTTAGTGTAGATTCGATGCTTGCAATTGTGGTCTTTTCTTTAGTCATGCTATCTTTCACCTTTGAGTTGATGAGGAGGTCATTTTGTCTTATAACAAATGCCCGCTAAAGTGTGAGATCAGAGGCAGAGATGATGGCCAAAATAATTTATTAAAACTGTAATTTTCTGTCAAAATTTTTAGAGAGAGAAGCTTTGGACAACAAGGGAAAACCTGATACAACAACATACATAGATATAAACTTCTAAAAGCATGTCTTGAGTCAGGTATTCCCATGCTCAGTAGCTATCTCAAAGTATTTTTCTCTTCTGAGATATAACAATGCTGGCCACCGATAAGCACAATGCAGATCCAATGTCATAATAGAATCATCCTGAAACAACGGTCTCCAAAAAACAATATCCGCAGCTTGGGAGAGGTAACAAGGCTGAATGATGTAAGCCTCTACCCAAGGTCTTGATTTCTGCTTCACCGAACAGCATAGATCGGTACATGTGATAAGATGTGTTGACGTCAACATGCATGAAATCATCTGATTACCAGTCAATAATGGAGACTTTTAACAGATGTGAGGAAGTCCATTGATAATGGTGATGGTTTCCAAGATGCACAGTGCAAACTAGTGAGTGTGAAAGATTTCTTTGTTGTCGAACACTCGTAGAATCGCTTAACCAGGAGCCAATAATGAAAACTCGTGATCAAACACAAGGTAACCTGCCACTAATGTCTAGAAGTACCAAGGCACTAAATGTGTTTTTGGGTTATCTTCCTACATAGAGTGTTGAAGTTGATAAGAAGAAAGGTAGGCAATGACATGTCCTACATCAGCCGACACAAAACCTAACAAGAATGATTTTTTTTTTGAGGAATCTTTTGAGCATTTGGGTCTAAAAAACGAAGGGCATGATGAAAGGATATGCATGATTGGTTGATAGAGGAAACAAATAGGAACCCTTGAACAATAGAAGGCACGACAACAGTTTTAACTAGACAACACTAGACTCATGAAAACTACATAGTGTTAGTATACAGAGATGCAATTACATCAGGATATATAGGCTAAAACGCATGGTTGGTAGGGTTCATATTGAGAGGCCATCAAAAGGGAAGGTTTATCTGAGGGAGTGCCATGTTCAAGGGAATGACTACTGCCAAACCATGCTTTCTAATACAGAATACAATTGTATTGTCCACTTTCCCCATCTGATTAATTTAATGAGTCCAGATGGGTAAACTCATCAATCTTTTCATGTTTAAAGAGTTTGAAAAGGATCGCAAAAAGGAATGAGTCTTTGCCCTATCTGATTAGTTTAATGAGTCCAAATAGGCAAACTCGTCGATTTTTTCATGTTTTAAGAGTCTAAAAAGTATCGTAAAAAGAACGACTCTATATCTTGTCTGTGTAATTTAAAGAGTCCAAACTAGATAACTTAGTGGTCTTTTCATATTTAGAGAGTCTGAAAATATCGTGAAGCGAGACCCCATGGTGGTCCCTTTGTCATAGTTGTTAATAGGGTGCGACAAAAGGTTAATAGTATACCTGGATCAGTTACTTTTCCGTCTTTTAATCTATTGAACCCGGATAAAGAGAAACCTTTTTCGAATAGATGTCGACCTCATTTCATTACAAGTACGAGGCGACAGACTAAACTGTTGTTTCGTCATGAATTTTTAATGAGTCACACGATGACAAACTCAATACCTTCATCAAAATTTTTAATGAGTCAAATGAAGAAAACTCAGGGTATCTTTTTTAATTTAGTGAGTGAGAAAAAGAGGGAAAAGAATGGCTCATCCTTTCTTCATAGTTTTACGAGTTCGAAGGAGGGGAAAAACTTGGGGATTTTTTGATTTAAGAGTGAGAAACAGTCCCAAAAAAGAAAGTGTTCTTGCTGCTGCCGTCTATTTTTAACGAGCCTAGTAACAAAAAGTTAATGTTTTTCTGTTTTAACGAGCACGAAAACTGCCTAAAAGATTGCTAGGGTCATCTTTATCGAGTTCAACAAGCCGAAAGACATAGCTCGAGATTTTTTCAATCTAAAGAGCGAGAAAAAAGCACCTAAAATGAATGCTCTATTGTCCTTTTTCTGTTTAATGAGCTAGAAAAAGATAAAAAAAGAGTTGCTTAGAGCATCGTTGTATGAATTCAACGAGCGCAACGATGAAAACCCAGAGATGTTTCTATCTTTTAAAGAGCAATAAAATATTACAAAAAGTTCTCTAACTATCTTTTCATAGATTTAACAAGCTCAACGATAAAAACTTGGAGATGTTTATATTTTTTAAAGAGAAATAAAATATCTCAGAAAGTGCTCTAACCATCATCGTATAGATTTAACGAGTGCAAAGATGAAATCTCGGAGATGTTTATATGTTTTAAAGAGCAATAAAATATCCCTATAAGTTCTCTATTATCTTCGTTTAGTAGTTTAATGAGCCCAATGAAAGAGACTCGAGGTTTTTCGGGTTAACGAGCAAGAAAAATACCATAAAAAGAACACTCAATCTTTCTAGATCTCATGCTTGACATTAGAAGGGTCTATGCCATGCATTTCCTCATAATACCAAGGAAAAACATTGCGGAAGTCCCTAAATGGGTAAGTGAAGCTCACAATTTCCTCAGGATTGGGATTGGCTCTACTTTGTGTGTTTTCCATGATGCTTGTCATGACAGAAATATGGGGGAGCAATGTTTGTGAAATATTGCCCCTGTTTCCTTCTGAGTCCAAAAGTTGGATAGTCATATACGGTGAGGAAACGATTTCATGTGTGTCAGGATTTGAAGAGGCATCATGTCCTAATCAATCGAAACATGATGGTGTGAATCCTCCCAAGGTCGCTCTTCTAACCTCGTGATCTCTCTAATAGCTTCGTCCATCGATAGGACTTGATTGAGTGGATTGAAAGAAAGAGCAGTTATGGGAGGGGCAGTGGTACCGTCGGCTAAAACCAAAGTGACTGGAGATTCAGATGCAAATTGAATGGCTTGGTAGGCTGATTCAGCTATTGACAATGGCATTTTCTCTCTGTATTTGTCAATGTCTGAAGCAGTTGGTAGGATCCATGTATTGGTCTTTTCATGAGGAATAAATGAAATCATATTGACCATCTATGAAACCTACAGCGGCTGAAGAGGGAAACAACCCATGAGAGAAGAAGCCTTCAATAGACCAGTACCTACACTGACGTAGCTGTCAATTCCACCTCCTACTAGGGGTACGGAGCCACTTGGTAATGGTGAATAATCAGGGGTGCAGAAAGACAACTAATCTATTGTAATAGCCTTTCCATCCAATGGAAATTGGATGATGCGAAAGACAGTAGATACAATGACCTTCATGGCATATGTCCAACTGCAACCCAGCAAGAGATTATAGTCGAGTTTTTTGTCTATGACTTCTACGTCCACCGTTACAGTTTTCCCAGCCAATGTGATGGGAAAACTGGCTAGGTATCCTTTTGGGATAAAGGTGTGGCCGTTAAAGGTGTTAAGGGAGTTTGACGTCGGGGATAGGGTTGGGGAAGCCAGGCCGAGCTAACTTCAAGCTGACATGATGCAAGTAGAAGCACCTTCGTCGATGACAGTTCTATGTATACCTTTACCTTTTGAAGTGATATGCACTTGAAATGAAAGCTGGTTGGAAAGGGGAGGTTTACACTTGTCTATGTCGAAAATAACAAGCATGGAATCCGTAGGGTCAATACCTTCGATAACCGAAAGAAAAGCTTTCTGTTGGCTGGGGCATGTTTGTAATATTTCGAGTGCCAACATAGCTAACAGCGCTTGTGCCAAATCCTCTATGATATTGTAGTGTTTGGTGGCACGTGTAGATGTATTGTGCATTGTGTGTCGAAGTGCCCCTTTGGGGGGTCAAATTACAAAGTCCTCAACCGGCCTTTCGATATGCAGATCGTTGGGCGACGATGGGTTTTGACCTGAGGATGTTTCTGATGTAGGAGCAACAGGAGCTCCATAAGATTTGGCTCTTGTGGTGAGTTCTATCGTTTAAAATGTGAAAATTGTAGAAGATCCTTCACCAGCTAAAGGATTTTGCAAACCATCGTTGCTCCCTGGCATGGGTTGTTGTTGGTTTGCAATAAGATTTTGCTGCTGCTGAGTGGGAAAAGGATTCCTAAGGACAGTGGGGGTCTTACCAATATCCCTTTTGGCAAGGTAATTTGTGCATTCTTGAAGACACGAACACACCAGGTTACGTGGTCTTCAGCACAAAGTTTGCAAGGAAATCTTGCAGGTGTATCCTTTTCATTAGCAGTAGGCGCAGTGGCCCTCTGTTTTGGGTTGGGCTACTTTTTTGACTGCTCCTTAGAAGGAGCAGTCTTTTTCCTATTCTTCTTTTCCTTACCACTGGGATTTTGTGTAGACTGCACAAAGTTCATCGCAGTGGCAGGAAGAGTAGTCATGTTGGTAGAGGGGTCCATTGCCATCTTGGCAATGGAACCACTGAGTTGTTTTACAACAACCCCAGAACTTGCACCGACAATCCCATCGGCGTGCACTCCGAGGTGCTGAGTGGCGAAACCATTTGGGTCACTAGGAGCATTAGGGATTATGTCTTAAAGAGTGCCAGACTATGAATATATCAAATCTAAGTGTTGGGCACAATGTATGGATTGGTCTTCTATGACCGCACCACCTAGAGCAACATCCCTAGTGATTTGCGGAAGTAAGGACCTACAGAACCAGTCCGTTAAGAGAAAATCTGGGATGGGAGCTTTGACTAACCTCCGCCTACATCTCCATTCATGAATATGATCAGAGATGTGGGTGGCGGTATCCTAACGAAATGAATTGAGGAGCTTTGTCCTAGTCTCATAGCGGATAGGTAACTAGAAGTACTTTAGGAATTCCATCACTAAAGCATCAAAGGTATTTGCTAATGTGCGTGGTAACTCAATATACCATTTTGCTACTTTTCCAGTGAGGGTACATGGAAAAAGACATAACCAGACACTGTCATCCACCTCGGATTTTGAAACACACCAGAGATGGTAGGTGGTGATATGGGTACTCGGATCCTCCCCTTATTTTCCATCGAACTTTGGGATGTTTGTTGGTATCTTATGCGAGATCGGCGACCATTGTAAGTTGTGGTAGATGGGGTCGTTTGTCAGCTTTTATAAGTAGGGAATATCTAACATTGCCAAATAAGGTAGAGAGTTAGGTGCCCCCGACTCGGACCATGGTGATGACAGATGACCCAAGGAGCTTTGTGCTCCTCCCATCATTTGGTTCCCCATAGTGTACATGGGTTGTGTTGTGTAGCAGTTGCTTTGTGGTATGGTGTTGTAGAGTGGATTTCCATGAGGATTTTGATATTGGGGTATGAAATTTCCCCTAGTATAAGCGGTGCCCCTTTGACTCATTTGATTCTATGAGTAGGGTGCCCCCATGGATTGGTTGGGAACCCTTGTGGATTCCTAACCAACACAGAACTAACCATTTGGCTTTGATTGATAGAGGGAACACTCATGTCAATTAGCGACATTACCTACTGGCATGTGCATAGTGGGAACCCCCCCAGATATCTGAATCTGGGGTTGGAACTGTATATTGGCAGTCGAGCGTGTTGTTGGTAAACGGGAACTGCGCCCATAGTGCTGCATTGAGTGTTATATGGAGCATTGTATGTCGCACTTGTCGAAGGTATGCATTGTGGCACCATAGGAGTGGAATCTGGCATCTATTGGTTTCCACTTATAGAGGGTGTTATGTGAGTTGTCATACCTGGGACAAACGGGATAGTAGGATTCCACATTACTGCTGTTGTGATGACTATCGACTAGGGAAGTGGTAGAGGACCAAAAGTGTCTCTACAATTCCACAACCTGTGAGCCGTCGACTGGATAGATGGGAAAGTTCCACCTACTAAAGAAGGAAGTACATGTACCACGGGAACCATAATAGGGTCCGACGGATTTTTGAGCGGAGTGTTAAAGTGAGGAAGAAATCCTTCCATGAAGAAATCTTCTGACAAACTTGAATCGTCAGTTGTCCACACAGATCCCGTGTGAGATTTAGGAGGTTGATTCCTCGAAGATGAGGAATCTGAGTCAGTGGAACTCTACAGATATTCCACAATGAGTGGAGGAAGTCCTAACAATCATTTGGAGTGACGACGAGGGCCGAATGTAGCCACGGTGACCGTTAAGTTTTATCAAATAAATTTTAATGTGATATTCTTTAAGGTCTCAAAAATGATAGCACTCAGGTACCTAAAAATAAAAAATACACTAAATATATCAATCAACAAACAGAGGGAAAGTACCTCATTTGATAAGCATCGATCACTGAAGATGAAACCCAGTATCTCAATGAATAATAGAGAAGGATGGCCAAATGTATAGTTACGGTTACTCTAGAGCTTCACCCGAACCTCAGATTGAGAGGCCAAGTACTCTCGTGAAGACAAGCACCCTACCAAAAACTGAAGACAAAGTAGATTTGTCCATGTTAGGTACTGGGACAGCACATCCTAGTCCGATGTTGTCTCATATTTCACTCCGTTGTTAGTGGAGTGGTCGTAGTAATATGATTGCAGAAGGTTTTTTCACTCGTTAAGGACACTAGTTTTGGTTTTCAACCTTGGGCAGTTCACTCACATGCTTATCCCAAGATCCTAGCATAGCTAATGTTGGTTTTCTCAAAAGAGTAAATGATTGATTTTAATGTAAATTTTAATTGTACTTGATTATTTGTCTTCAGTAGGGGTGTTGACGTATGAATATGGTGAGACTCTTGACTCAATAAATCATGCAGAACAATGCTCTGAAAAAAAATTCAATTTTTTATGCAAACAAGTCTTATTCTACATATTCATCTCTTCACATACTCATAGATTCGTCTGTGCATCTATAGCCTTTCAACACTTGCATAACCAAAAGATTCTTTTTCCAATATTTCCTAACAACTATTGAAAACCAAAATGAAGCATATTAGAACTATTTCGACAGAAGGATGAATACAATTTATCAGTCTTTCTTTAAAAAAAATGTATTTTAAGAGAGAAAAACTAAAGCTTTTTCCTAAAAATAAATTTTCAGGACACCAAATTTGCTAACATAATATAGTTGCAGATCTTACTTCAGCCCATGACAAAATCCCCCCCCCCCCCCCCTTTTGGTCCACAAACACTACTGGAAATCATGGAAATGGGAGACTAATGCTCTGTTTTAGTGTAAACTGAGAGTTAGTTGGTCCACTAACGCTCCCTGTACATAGGCATAGTGCTTTATAAAGCTCTGTTTAGCCTGGTAACCTGTGTTAGTGAGGGAAATTGCTTAAATAGAGGGCTTTTAGGATCAGTTTCTGAGGAGAATGCAAAATAGTAGGATGTAACAAGATAGTTGGTGGATCAGAAAAGGATTTGAAGAAGTAGGGAGCTCTTAGAAGAAAGAGAAGAACTGAGAGGAGTCTGAGTAAACTGGGAACTAGATGTATAGTCCCCAGCTGAGTCGCCAATTCTGCTGTGGGGTAAAATGCACGGTGTATGGAGAATGAAAACTACCCTCAAAGGCCTTCCCACGGGGACCTTCAATAGACTGTAAGAATGTCTACAGAAGCTACCAAGTTATACACATATTCATCTATCAAATATAAGTTGACAATGTATGGAAAGAGGATTACCTCAAGTCTTCTTCTAGATTTGTTTGGAGATCGTTATGTAGCCAAAAAGAACTCCTTCAAAGCCAGCTCCAAGACAATTCCTGCACAAAGGAAAGGCAAACAGAATCATAGCATAAAATATTGAAAACTAATATAAGAATGCACAATGAGCATATATTTGTATACAACTTAAACTACTCAACTCGACAAGTATCAAAATGATAAACTCCGTGAACAATGTTACCGACACTATGGAGTAGGGAACACAACTGTAGTTCTGCAATTATAATGGAAGAGTGATTACAACCATCCGTTGCATCAACCTTCCCTTGCCCCTTCTTCCTCTCTCTCTCTCTCTCTTTTAGCTCACTTCTTCAAGTGTATGACAATTCACAACAACTTAGTGGGCTATCCTTTCAAATGCTCTGACCCCTTTCACAATGGCCCTCACTTTTCTTATGTAACAACTGAATTAGGGATGCCAAGCTCCTCCTAGAGTTCATTAGGGTAAAAGCCATGAACCTGCCTGTTTTCAAGCTTTTTCCCATTTGTCTTCATTCTCAGATTGGAATTTCTCCAAATAGTTTGATTTTTGGGACTTTCCCTACTTTTCGTGAGCAAATGTAGGGATAAATATCTAGATATTTGTGAGCAAATTCATTGGCTTGACCCATTGATTATCTCTTAGTTTCACTAACGCTCACCCTGGTCTAACAACTTGAATTAGCAGGGTGACTAACATTCCTCTATGATGGGTAACAAGCTTTATAAAGCAAGTTAGCAGTACAAAACCAACGTTAGTTTGGATTCAAGGCCTGTAATTGTGGTCTTTGCTTCAGTCATGCTATCTTTCACCTCTGAGTTGATGAGGAGGTCATTTTGTCTTATAACAGTGGACTGAGGTCTCACCCAAATTAGTATGGGAGGGTGCTAGAACTAGGTTTCCGCACCCTAGAGATGTCTAATTATTTTCGGTGGTCTGGGGTTTTACCCTCCATGCACGTTGCTACGCACATCTATCAGTACCTCACCGCCTGCGATGCTGCCTTCGTACAACCTTTCTCGAGGCCCAATCCGTGTTGTTACTCAATTCCTTACTATTAACCTGAGTTAGTTGATCACTTAGCTTATCTGTATGTGTCTAGTTATATTTAACAGTGTTCAACATTCATATAAGTGCATACGATAAAGAAGACAATATAATTAAATAGGAAATAGCACAAGAACAAATAGACAAGATTTGGAATCAAACTTCTCTTTATTATTCTTCTTCCTTGGTTACAGACTCGGCTCCACCCTACGCACTCAGCTACAGGGGTTCGTGCACTCAGCTGTAGACTCTACTAGGCCTCTGCGCACTCAGCTGCAGAGCCTCTTCCTACTACTATGACCCAAAAGAGGTTAGACCTTTTCTCAATGCTCGCTATCCTCTAGACTCCATTCCTTGACTACTTGTTTCTTCACTACTTTACAAATTAAAGCCTCGATCTATTTATACAACAGGCTGACACTACCTTTAGAACTTAGGGTAGAAAAGCCTATGACTATTATATAATTTGCACTTCACGCCTGCAATTCTTGAAGTCTTTACAATAATAGTACTTCAAACTTGGGCTCTGAGCCCCAAAACATGTTGTGGGGGGATTCCATGCCCAACATGTCCCCAACACAAACATCGTGGCTCGTCCTCAAGTCACTCTATCAATGTGATGATCTTGGCACGGAGTCCCTCCAGCTGGTCCCAAACAGTCTGAATATCGGTATTACACTGAGCTGTTGCCTACTGAACCTACTGCATTCTTTCTTCTGAACCCTTTGTTTCTAGCATGTTGCGCTGCATCTGTGCGTGCATTCCTTGAATCTGCACAAGCTTTCTTTCAATATCCATCGTGATTATGAAGGCTTCATCAATCCATGGTTGGGCATGCGCTTTTAGAACTAATTCCTTGAGGTGCACCGCATCCACCTACTCTTTTAAAGCCTTGGCTTGCTGCATCCTTGCAAGCCACTGAGTAAGGACTACTATCTATGCAGTCCCTCTAATGTTTTGATATTGTTGCTGGAGTTCATGTGCCTCGGTCTCCAACCGCTGGATGTTGGGGGTCCTCTTGCAATGTAGTGAGGACGTCCACCGCCTACTGCAACATGTTTGTACAGTCGTGGACTACACCTCCAGTCTCTCCCATCCCTGCTGCAATAGTGTTGGTGCATTGTTCTTTGACCTCTGGGGGAGTGGAAGGCTATGCCTTCAACTGTAGATTAGCAATTTGGAGATTCAACTCTAGTTTCACTCCTGTTGTTTCCTCGCACGTGTTACAGACTCCAATTGCCATACAGTCAATCCGTACTTCTGTTGGTAGGTCCGCTGCAATGGACAACTCTGGGACACATCGACAAGCATCATCAATAGTCTGTACCAACTGTCAGTTCTGTGACATCAACTTGTTGCGTTGCAAGCTAAGATATTCTATATTAATCTATTGCTCGCTCAGAACCTAGATTGTGCGACTCTCTTTGGTGTGGAGTTCTACTGTTAACCCATCCTGCAGGTGATAAAGTGTGTCATTGGGAAGGGCAACCAAGTTAAGGCCAAGTCCTTTCATTGTATTCAGTGTCACCTGATCCATTGTGCTCTCCGAGACTACCGCTCCCTCTAGCAAGGTTATTGTATTGGCCATCTTTACATGTAGCATTTGTTTTGCTTTTGACATGCCTGCTACGAAGTGGGTAGGCAAGGTACCCTCTAGCGGGGGCCGCACCTATAACTCCTGTAGTTGCACCCTTAGGTCCCCCAACACAGTCTACTTCTCCATCATAAAATATTGGAGTGCTTCACTAGTGACATTGTGAACCATCTCGTTGATGTCATGGAGATCACCTTTAGTTAAGGTGATCAGGTCGATGGCCAACTTTGAGGCCTTGACCTTCTTTATTGGACCTGATCTTTCTGCGATGCACTGTTGTTTGAGCTGTGTAGAGGTGGTCCCTTGGTCTGTGCTCTCTTCTCCAAGTTCCATGTCCTCTGCCTCCTGTCTTGCAGACACAACTTGGCCCTCTTCTTCCTGCACTGTTGCGGCCTCTACTGTCTGTGTTGTTGCTTTAGAGGCCTTCTTCTACTCCATGGCTACCTGTGCCACTTCATAGACTGCCATGACCTCAACTGCCACTTTTTTGTTGCACCTTTTCTCAGCCAATTGGGTGATGCGCAACTTGGAATCATCCTTCCTCTTCTGTGCTACCGCCTTTTCCAACTTCGCCAAATTTGGGGCATGCCACTTGGGAGGCGATGTATCTAACACTGTAAATATCGCGTCGTCAGTGGCTACGAATGAGAGCTTTTTCCACTTCTACACCAGATCCTTTCACACCCTTATGTAGATATTGTGCATGTCTGCCTTGAAGTCTGCAAAAATCTGTAGACTATTGTGTACCGTGGGGGACAGGCGCAGCCTCCTATTAATCCACATTCAGATGCTCACCTCCATGAACACCTAGAAAATCTTGGTATCGCGAATCCGTTTCGCGTCCTTGGTGGCCCAGAGTGAAGAGTACTTTGTGGCCTCTGGTAAGTCAAAGTCGATGCTCGAGAACTGGCTATCCTCCGGCAGTTCGCCTTCTACCAACAAGATGGATATGAGTAACCACACATATTGGAAGATCTTACCCTATTCCTGGGCTTCCTAACAGTTGAGAAAAAATTCTTTGCAGAGGAACTCGGCCCAGTTGAACTGGACCCCTACTGTTCAGCCAGCGCAATCACTGATGCTGGTACTTCATCGACGCAACATTTTCTCATTACTTTATCGGCCAGGAGTTGGGTGTCTACGTGCACCCCTTTATCCTTGATACTGGTGATAGCGTAACCCCTCGTTTTCTTCTCGAGCTTATATTTTGTCTTCATGGCCTCTATGAGAGCCAAATCACTGCTTTTCCCTGCTATAGTTGCGAGGTCCTTTCCCTTACAGGGAATTTGAGAAATTTGGTGGATGAGATCTGCCATGGTGGGAATAGGCTCCTCTAGCCATAAGTACCAATCATGCACCAGGCAGAGCAACTGCCTGATGATGAAAATGGTGATGGGCGCACGGTGGAAATGTGGTATCCATAGCAGATGAAGCAACCCGACCTTTTCCCCACTGCGCAACCATTTTCGCAACTTTAACGTTATCACTGGCCCCTTCGTATTCTGTTTCATCAATTTCACCATTTCTAAGTGTGGGAACTTCTCATTGTCCACGAGGTCCCAATCTTCAAATTTCAGGGTGGGAACGCAGCCTAGGAGAAAACCCTCAAAGGTAATTCCATCGGGGAGGAGCGGGGTCTGGAGTGCACTCTTTGTTGCATCTAGATCCCTTTATATTTTGGTTTTCCCTTTTCATGGAGGGACATACTCAAGAAATTTCACTACAAAGCACAACAGTTGGATGTCTTTCTCCACGTCTTCTTCTTCCTCTACTGCGGTAATGAGAGCCTACAAGTCCTCTTCCTCTTCATCTGTTTGAATGGTTATTGCCTTGCATTTTTCTTCTATTGATAACTTACTGTGCTATGGATTCCTTAGAGACATGCTTATTGGTCCCATTGCCTGCTTATCTTTCTTCGGTCTCGGCATCCGGGGTGATTGAGGGATTTTTGTCACAACGCTAGTGCCTTCAGGAACATCATGGACCATGGGGGTCTGCGCGGCCTTGTCGATCATTCCTTTTTCAATGCCCAACCCATCCTTAGTAGCTGTCATCATTTTTGCACTGTATGTGGTCTTTTGTGAACTTAAGGTTCTATTATCACTCAGCTCTCAACACTTTGCGCTCTGTTCAACCGCTCAAATCTTAACTGACCAAGTGTTGTTTGCTGGCTAGCCGTTGGGGTTTTATAGCACCTTTTGAATTCAAATTCGAGAGTTTCCCCCAATTCCGGGCCATCAATGCTTTCTTGGTGGTAGATTTTCTGAAATCCTTCCCATAACTATTTTCTTAAATGCCCACTACTCACTCCATTTGGCCTCAAATCAGACATCCCGTCATGAATAGTGGCACCAATAATCACTTCCCAGCCTACCCATGTGGCTGCGCATCCCCCTTGCGTGGGTGTGAACCTTGTGACAGGTTGTTCCTACGCACACTTGTCAAGGCACGCAACTCCTAAGCAGAATAATTTATAGTCCTGCACTACCTTTCAGCTACCTGGAGTGCTAAGACTGTTCTTCCTATGGCTAGTTAGGTGGTCACGCCACCTGTGCGAGGCTCCATCTCACCCTCTAGGAATGTCTGTGGAAAATCCTTAGTTGTCCTTGTGGCAATCAGCGTCGCACGCTCTACTATTTGTAGTGCACTTTCCTGGTTACTGCGTTTGGTGATATGTGGTCCTAGCCATGGTAGCAGACTAATTAATTCTCAACGATAGTCTTCTAATTCATTAGTATGATCAACTGCACCTTGCCTTGCCATCCTTGATTTATCGACGAGACATGCTTCCTTGATCTCATTTTCTAGCCTCTTGACCTCCGCATCCATCAAAATGCTTTTCTTCCTTAGCTGTACCTGGTCCTTTTCAAGTTCGCGAAGTCTAAGGTTCCCTTGCCAAATGGCCTCCTGAAGTCTTACGTGTTATACTTCGCATAGCTGTGTGATTTCATCATCGTGGCATTTTTGCACTGTCACACTTACAGGTGCTATTACGTGTGGATTCATCTTTGCATGCTCTTCAGAGATTACGGTTCCTATTCCATTCCACAACCTTGGAATCATTTTCACAGTCAGGGTTTTGCACATGGTCCTATAGGCCCATCGAACCACTGGTACATGCAGGTCCCAGTTAGTGCATCTCACCTGGTGAACCCTGTTCAACACTTCCCACACCCTGTCAAATTCATCCCTGTAGATAATCTTTGGCACGCTTCGCCTTTCCTCCTGCTGTGTGTTGTTTCGATTCTCTATCATGGGAGTGGTGTGCACTTGGTTGAGCTGCATGTCATATGTTTGTATCCATCAAGAAAGGTGGGCACATAATTTGTTTTACCCCTCGTAACTAGCTCTCATTCATAGTTGGGGTTTTCCAAATAGTAGGCACATCATCCTTTTGCATTTGTGCCAATCCTTGAAGCTCTGGCAGTGTCTACCCCACCATCTTGTGGGCATAGTGTGCAGTGCCCATTTCAGAGCATCAAAACCCTGTTGTTCTGGTACTTCTCTATCAAATTTGTTCAGAAATTTATCCACCGTGGTCAACCCATCATACCTAGGCAGATCCCTTATCTCTGTTGTTACATAGTGATTGTATCATCATATTGCAATTAAGCATTCTTAATTCGTGTAGCCGATTATGCCATTTTTTTATTTCTTCGTCTGAATCCAAAGTGTAGGAGCTTTCACACTCCCACAAAATCCTTCCATTTGCAGTCGGATTCACCAAACCCTATTCTTGTGTTGTTATCTTGTATATGCAATTGATATAGTCATCACTATCATCATCGCACACCAGTTCAATGTATCGCACTCCTTTGGCTAGATCTAGCGGTACTACTACTCGTAGTGATTTTTTCTCAAAAATCATTTTGCGCTTCTTCAGATTTATGACTCTGTTCATATCTGTGGCCTTGTCTATGCCCAGTAGCATGAGAAAGGGATTGTTATCGTCGCAATTCCCTATCACTTTGAAATCTGCCAGCACACTCGCACCTTCAATATCCACTGTTACCCCTTATAATCTCCCCATGGGTAGGATGATTAGCTGGTTCACCATTTGCAATTGAATAGGAGATCATTGTAGTGTGGGTCTGCCCATGCGTTCCCATGTTTCTTTCGGAAGTATATTCGTGTCCGATCCAATATCTAGAATTACCTGATCCATTTCATATTCTCTGATTTGCACAGTCAATCTCATTTCCCTTCCCGTGCGCAATGCATGCTTTCAAGTTTCCGGACCACGCGGGGTTCCCTTTACCTCGTGCACCTAGTGATAAGTTCCTATAGTCCTTTTATAGCCTTGCTGTCACGCAACAATTTCATGCATGTCTCCAAAAAGGTAGTGAGCATTGAAGGATCCACCGCTGGTTCTAGTTGATCCTTACTGCTTGAAGTGGAGGCCTCCGTGAAGGTCTTCTCAGCTTCCATGAATATCTACTTCACTCGCTCCAAATCAAATTCAGGTTCCTTTTTAGGAGCCTTACGAACCCATAGACTTTCTTCTGACTTCTTACCTTTATCGTCGCCAATGGTGATACCGCTTCTGAGCACTATGTTTACATTTGAGTCTTCTCCGTGTTGCTCCGACCTCATCATTTGAAAATTCTAAGTTGGGGGAGGTTGGAGTACCCCTTTTTTGCACAGCCTCGCTATCAAGGTAGGGCAGTCTTCTGCCTCATGATCAAACTGAGTATAGTACAAACATGATGTTATTGTCGGATTCATACAATCACGGGCATATTGCCCTGGCCCTCTACAATTGTAACAAATTAGTTCTCCATGACCCCTTCATGGTCCCATTCGACCTCGACCTTGTTTGTGCCCCTAAAATCCAGCGCGTGTCATTCCGGCATTTGGGTCGAGGGCTTGTGTTTCGGTATGTACCTGGTAGGCAAGAGTTTGATCCATCATTAGTTTGTAGCTCCTGCAGGTGCATTCATCATGGCCTATCGAATTGAAGAAATTATAAAACAATTGTTGGGATGTTTGCTTATACTTCTACAATAGATGACAATTATCCGTAGTGTGTTTTCCTCCTATTTGACAAATCGTGCACCATAATGCAGGTGCTGTGCTCGGTCTTGCTTGTGCCTCAGGTATTAATGACATTGGCCCTCCTCCCACCAAGTAATTTGCAAAAACTAGACAGTGGTCCTTGACATGCCCCTGGCCTTTGCATTTTATGCATCATATCTCCTCACGCGCTTCTAGCTGAGGTGTCCTATCCTATTTAAAACTCTGCATTTCCAGACACAAATTTTGGAGTTGCGCGTGGATTTTTTGGACTCCCAGAATAGGATCTTGTATAGGGGTCTCATGCAATCTCATTTCCATCTCAAAAGCTTCGGCATGGGTTGAAATCTTTTGTTGTGACAGCGTCATCCTTAAATGCAGTGTTAATGACACTACAAACCATGTGCCATGCTGTCGGTTCATCAAAGTCATATTGGCTTCACGAATCATACTCTTTTGTCTCTAGTCTAGGTCCCAAGGGTTCTCGCCCAGGAGCATCACAATCCCCTTAAACCCGATAATTGATTGTGTCTCCGACTTTGGCCTACTAAATTCCCTGTTCAGCGCAGCTTAGATTTCTATGATTCTTGCGTTTGGATGATCATTAGAATGCTTAATGTAACATGTTAATGCGTGATCCCGCAATGTGCTTACCAATGTAGGATTCTTTATATTGTCATCCATGACTCCTTGTGCTTCCCATACTGCACTTACTACGAACTAGAATTGGTTTTGATCCTCATTCCCCACTCCTCTCAATACCGACAGTTTGATCGTGTTCGCCATACTGAACTGTGGAGGTGGCAGAGGTGGGGTGGGTGTAGATGGAGGTGAATATGGTGAGATGGGTGGTGGTGTGGGTGGAGGTGGTAAGTACGGAACTTTTGTCTTATCAGAATGACCATGCTTCTTAGAGAAACTTTCGCGAGCTCTTCCTCACTTTCTTGCAAGGGTGGAATTTAAGGGACTAGTTTCTAATTCTTTAGTACTTTTGTTTCTGTAGATCTTCCCACTTTGCGTAGTTCCAAACATTAATTTATTCGCATAAGCCGCTTTTCACACAATAGCATCTTAATCCAAGTGTTCAAAGATTTGATATACTTACCTCGCGGTACTTTGAGGAAGCATCATTCCGCCTCACTGTAGCTAACTATCGTATCTACCATGAACTTACTGATAAATCCTCCTATAATTCAATCAAGCCAATGGTCCACAGCTCATGCGATCTTATCTTCTGAGGCTTCTAATCTGCGCACTAATTCCAAAGTCTACATGATTGGTTTCTCAAGCCTCCACCTTCCTTGACTATCTACTAGCTTCACAATCCACTCATACAGTTCAGAAGGAAAGGATGTAAAGAAAAGTTTGTGGATTTCCATATATAAGTAGCACTCCAACAACTGTTCCTTATATACTTGCGGATTCATGTTTTCCTACGCTAGGAACTCGTGAATCTTCTTGTCCAACCACCCTTCAATTTCTTTCTTTGTTTGATTCTAGTGACACGATATCAAACATCCCTTATGTAGATCCCGGTCTCGGCAATGGAACCATTTGTTGGCTTGTGGGGGCCTGCCCCAGGTTCAGAGGTGATTTAGCCAAACAAATCCCAATACTATTGGCCCTTTCGGCAACAGTCCACAGAGCGCAGACTAAGGTCTCACCTGAAGTAGTATGGGAGGGTGCTAGAACCAGGTTTCCGCACCCTAGAGATGTCTGATGATTTTCGGTGGTCTGAGGTTTTACCTTGCGTGCACGTTGTTATGCGCATCTATCACTACCTCACTGCCTACAATGCTTCCTTCGCGCAGCCGTGCTTGAGGCCCAATCCATGTTATTACTCAATTCCTTACTATTAACCTGATATTAGTTCATCACTTAGCTTATCTATATGTGTCTAGTTATATTTAACAGTGTTCATCATTCATATAATTGTGCGTAATGAATAACACAATATAATTAAACAGGAAATAGCACAAGAACAGATACATAAGATTTGGAATCAAACTTCTCTTTATTATTCTTCTTCCTTGGTTACAGACTTGACTCCACCCTAGGCACTCAACTATAGGGGTTCATGCACTTAGCTGTGGACTCTACTAGGCCTCTGCACACTCAGTTGCAGAGCCTCTTCCTAATACTACAACCCAAAAGTACTTAGACCTTTTCTCAATGCTCGCTATCCTCTAGACTCCATTCCTTAACTACTTATTTCGTCGCTACTTTACAAATTAGAGCCTCGCTCTATTTATACAATCTCATGGTCCACGGACCATGGGTAGGCCGACACTACCTTCAAACTTAGGGAAAACAACCCTTTGACTCTATTATACAATTTGTGCTCTGCGCTCGCAATTCACGGAGTCTTTACGATAATAGTACTCAAAACTTGGGCTCTGAGCCCCAAAACATGTTGTGGGGGGATTCCATGCCTAACATATGTTGAACAACAACAAAATAATAGCAAAGAACATCAAAATACAACACACAACACAGGGATTTAATGAGGAGTTCACCCCTCCTGGGTTACGTCTCCTTAGTCTAGCTTCCAATGCTTGGGCCTCTCTATTATGCTCAAAATTACAGAAAAAGTGTGTTTGCAATGCTCAAATGCCTCTGAATCCTGTCTCAATGAAAATAGAAAAAATGTTAGAATTCCTCTTTTTTGAACCTAATTTGTACAAGAACTAAAGAATTTATGACCTCTCCTAGCTCTCCCACATTAATTTGCTCAACAAATTCCCCTTTTCTAGCCACTAACCATCAAATTCAACCTAAAATCGACTAGATTTGCCACATTTAGGCCACCGGAGCCATACTTCCTAGTGGTTTCGGAAATCGCAATTGTAATCGGCATTCGCGGGGACACGAAAGAAACAACTCCTTTCAAAAATAGCGATCACCGATTTGCGATGACGGTCTTAACAATTTATGCACCACGGTTCATAAAAATTTCACGTTTGGTATTTATTGGATTGTCACAATCGGCGTGGGACCCAAACATTCCATACATTACAACCTATTCTCTTTTCAAATCTGATTCCATTAGCGCAAGCAGGGTGATTCTTAACAAGACTTCCTGCTGCAATGCAATTCTGTGATGCGATCCATGTGATATCGCATATCGCATCTTGGTGGGAACGGGGGCTGATTTTTAATAGAAAACTTATGTCGATGCTTTTTGATGGGCTGATTTGCGAGACCAATGACAGAGTGATACTTGGTGCCCCCCGATTGGCTGAAGAGACTTGAACTTGCTCACTATGAAATTATTTTTCATGTTTAGAAAACTAATCATAACTCATTTCTGGGAGAATATGAACTCTGTTTTCGATGAAACGAGTTGTGTTGGAGTCAAATCATCGAGATCTATCCAACCATACATTTTCCATTTCATTCTATGAACTTTTATTTTTGAGCGTAAACTTGAGCACCTGATCGCTATTAGAATATGTGACTGAAGAAACACTATCAAGAGGACTTGTTAATGGCAAGTTGCTCAAACACTAATTCACCTAAGTTCAACTGATCACAAAATACATCATTGTATATATCATTTTATTGTTTCAAGTACTGCAAGTGTGGGTGGCTATCATCTGAAATTGATGTCAGGAGCTAAGTTTTAGATGAATTTTTGCTATATATATTATTTTCAATTTACAGAGGCCAGTCTTAGTTTTTGATGATGAAATAATTTCCTAATGGAGAAGGCTACTAATCTATGCTGTTTTTGACACCCGACAAGGAGGATTTCATCTCCATTGATGCCATTGTTAGGGTCCTATAATATAGGTAATCAAAGTTTGCCTTTCCGGTTATTTATTTTTAGAATTTGCTAGTAAAGTTTAGCCGATAAATTCACAAGGTATTATAGTCTAAATTATTCTTTTACTAAGGTTTCAAATTTCTCAATTCATTGAAAATATGTGTGTTGAAAGATGTCCATTAGTCTTGATTTGAATTGTAAGGTCCCTAAGGGATCATCAGTGAGTTGGCATGAGTGCCTTGTCATGAGTGAATGTTGGAAAAATTGATGGTGGTTGTATTAGTATTGTGCATGAATGTTGGCACTGATGCCAACCATATTGGCACATATGTGTGTTGTAGTGAATGGCTCAGGAGGATTCCTATGGTAGCTACAAGCTTCATGTAGAGGATCATCATGGTAGGTGTGCTTTCAGTTGTCTAAGAGAAAATGAGAAAATATGTTTGCAGTAATTTTCCAAGCATTAGAAGCACTCGAAGCCTACATCATACCCTATCCATTGGAAAATTCTCTCAACAAGCTTTGCAACGGTATGTGGAAGCCCAAAAATGGATTTCTGGATCAAAATATAGAGCAAGTTGAAGTTTTTCTCCTCAAACCCACAAACAATGGTGAAACATGAAAAAATTCTAAGTTTTGATTATTTTCCTTTTGCCACATGTCATCTCGATGTGACATCAGAGAATTTCCAAAGTTTTCATATCAGAAGGATACATAAGAGGCACATTGGAGAAAACATATGATATCAGTGATCGGAGGTCTGGGGCAATCAGAGATCGACGATCGAAGGTCCAACACACATCACAACTTTGAGCAGAATCGACAAATAAAAAATTGCAACAGTGGAGGACTATGATGAATCAACGATTAGTGCATCGGTGGGGTCCATGGCATATCACATATTGGAAATCAGCGAATCAAAGGAGTGTCCACATTTCAAAAGTGCGATATGCTAAGCTGCGACATGAAAATACATCGATAGTGTTAAACTATCGTGGAAGCATCCAAACAGATTAACAAAGAAATCCATTGAAAAGCCAAAGCAGGATAGACCCTTTTCTCTCTCCTACAATGGTATGTGTGGTTGAATATGATTGGTTCCGCTAAATCTACATGGCATTTGATGTGAGCATGACATGGTGGTACGACATATACGTTGCAGGAAGTTTTGGAATTTTTAGGGGTCCTAAAGGGGTAAATCAGGGTGACACATGTCACCACTCATGATGTGCAATGTGGCAGTGATATTGTTAGATCGAAGGTCAGCGATCAGAGTTTGAGGGATATCAATGATTTGTAACATTTTCCACTTGAAAAGTTTCGGTCAGAGGGAGATCTAATATTAGGTTGGCACATGGCTATTAAGACTCAAAGAACCTTAGGCCTAAAACATTTAAGAAAGGAAATTAGCCCCCAGAAGGACTCTAAATGCCTTAGCATGTTAAGGCTAAGCACTAGGTCACAACACTCAGTCATATGGTGAAGAAATGCCAGATGGGGCTAAAATAAAAAGGGGCCAATAGAACATCGAGACTCGTTGTTTTGTAATGTCTTTTAGTTAAAAAGTCTCGATGAACTAAAAGCTTCAAAGTGGCACTATGGAAATATTACATGGCATAAATAACTCCGGTAGTGTAATACAAGGAAGGTAAGAAGATGAATGGGTCGGTAGCTACAAGGAGCAAAGCACAAGGGGCTGAGGAATATTGGTGAAACAATAAAGTGGAAAATTCTTTGATAAGACCATGCAGAAGTGCCAAGAGATGTATGATTTAGAAACTACTGAATCACAGGAAAAGAGGGATGGTAATTTGGAATAGACAGTTAGCAAACTGGTGTGGAAATTACAACAATCACTCCAAATTTAAAGGAAAATTATTAATAAAACAATTTCCAGTTTTAAAGGCTAAATATTTTACAGCAGAATTGAATAAGTATGAAGGAGTTGTTGCAGAGAGACCTGTTATGATAGCTAAAATTATAGTTAGGGACCTATTCTTCTTTCAAGGGAAGGAGTTGACCAGATATTTCTTTTGCCCGAATGCAAGCATATTTTCCTATAGTTTTTCTAGGACATACAAAATATTTTCTAAGTTTATATTTTGCATACATGAACTTAAGAGATATTTAAAATATCTCTATTTCTATAATTATATGATGACTATTATTTTGTAAAATTGTTATTTAAACCACTATATAAACAATTTATGAATATGTTGAAAATTTTGGATTATGTATGAAGAAAGTGTTGTACATTGATGTAAGCAGTGGATTGTATTCAAAGTGATCAATTTATAGAAATACATAGAAAGTTTGTTCCAAGATTCCCATGTCAAGCTTTTTGATGTGTTCTTTCATCTAAGATTGTTTATTTTCCTCAGTTTCAATATGTTTTTACCTCCTTATTGTTGCAAGAAGATTAAGGGCCAAATTTTATTAAGTGTACTCTCCTTTGGCTTTTTAACAATATCAATTTTTTATTCCTGAGATTTAAGTATAGAATTCATTTCTGTATGCTCTATATTTAAATTGATCCTAAATCTGATTCATCTCATTCACACCATAAATGTCTTAAAGGATCCAAGAGTTTGCCTACCCTGCCCTGTTACAATTCCTCTATCATTTTTGTAATTGATTACTCAAAATTTTACGACTCCATGCCCAATGGACTTTCCAAAATCTTTCAACCAAACTTTTGAAAAACCCAACTCGAACCTAAATAGCTAGCCTAAGATCTTAAAAACAAAAATCCAAATTAGGCATAGAGGTAACACACAACATAATTATGTTCTTGGTTCTGTTTTTCCAAATTGTAAATCTTACCTAAACATCTTATTTTACATTAAAATGGCATATTAGTTAGTTTTTATGTTGTTTCTTTCTTTATTAAAATTTTTGTCCCTGTTGCCATTAGCCTTAGTTATGTGGACTTTGAAACCCTCAATCTGATCAAGATTTTCCTTACCAATACCTTATTTAATTACCATGGAGTTTGTTATGAACAAACTAAGGGCATAACTATGAGTTTCATTCCTTTCTCTCCCCTATTGTTGCCAACATTTCCATGGTGCACCTTGAGGCCTTATCCCTTAACAACTACCATGTTAAACCTAAACTCTCGAAGTCGTTTTTCGATGATACCTTTTTTATTTGTTGCCGTGGTTAACTTGAACTCCAAGCCTTCCTTACCCATCTCAATCAAATTTCTCCCCAGATCCAATTCAATATGGAAATTGAGAATAACCATTCCCTCCCCTTTCTTGACTTTCTTCTTTCTCAACTCCCCAATGGCTCTCTTACCCATCAAATACATCATAAGAAAACCCATACAGATAGGTACCTCCATGGAACCTATCACCATCATCCTTCACAAAGGTTTTCTACTCTAAAAACCCTAGTTACTAATGTTATTTAGATTTATGTCTCTCAATCCTTCCCCATTGGAAAAGCCCATCTTACCAAATCCCTCAAGGCTAATGGTTACACATCTTCCTAGATTAAAAAGGTTTTCCATTCCACCCTCCACCCTCACCATAAAAATTTGACTATTAATCCTCCCTTAGCCAAAGTCACCCTTCCTTATATTCATGGAATTACTAATCATTCAAAAATCCTCTCAAGACGGAACATCAAAACATTATTCAAACCTAGACTGCCCTTAGCTAGTTCTTTGAAGCTCTCAAAAGATAAGAATGACTCTATGTTGGGCTCCAGATTCTGTGAGACCCCATTCTCTTGTGGGATGTGTTAGAATCAGTATTTTCAAACTTCCATCAGTGATCAAAATTCCTCTTTTATATCATATTAGTGTCCCAATTTTAATTTTTTATCATTCTACCTAGGTGCCCATCCAAAACTTTACTCACTGATGGTAGCCCAAGTGAAAATCCCACTCTCCCTCAAAAAATAAATATTTGTTGGCCCACCTTCATGTGTCTTACCGAGCATACAATCATTATAAAAGCTCCATTCATCATGTCTTGTGTCAGTCAAGTCTACATGAAGTCTGGTTATTCAAGGTCCCATTAGGTCACTAGGTTTCATTCCTCCAAGGTCCAATAAAACACCATTCACTACATAAGTCGAAAAAAACATTGAGAGTGAAAGAAATAATATCCCTTTTTCATTCAAAGAGGATTTGAAAACATGTAACCATGGTTGCCCAAGCTCTAATTTTCATTCCAAAGTATGAGTTTTGTTTCATGATTGTAATTTTATTTCAAAAAAAGAGATGTAATATTTTTATTTATTTATGTAATTTTATGTCCATTATATGTAAAAAGTTACTATTCCTAAGTTTTTCACTTAAAATATATATGCCAACTTCATCTGAAGCAAAATTCAAGAGTAAAGATTGTCAAAACTCGAGCATCATCCACCTGCAAAGGAAAAAGTCAGAAAGAAAATTAGCAAAGATGTCAAAAATGTGAAATAAAACATTAGAAAGTGGGTTTTAAAGTTAAAAGATCAAATTCACTCAACTATAAAGGACTTCCCATCTTCAAACTCAGCTTCATTTTCCTCCTACCACTAATTTAGAAAACCCCAAGAGACCCTTTTCATAATTCTGGGTGAAAATCAACAGAACAGAGCAAGTGCTGCACATTCTGTCCATGGGTTATGTGTTCTCAACATTGCATGGAGTACCTTCATATCTAATCACATATTTACTCATTCATCTACTCAGAATGTTCAAAGTATCCCTTCATCATCTCATCCTTCCGCCTCCATTCCTCATTCTCAGCCTATAGATCATTCATCCTCATCTGATCAGTCAACCTCATCATCACCTCCATCATCACCATTTCATGAGCATATTCATTCACCTAACAGAGGTGAAATCAGGGAGCAAGAGAAAATTGAACAAGTTGAGGTCATCAAGACTAAAGGGGTTGATTTGGACACATTGACACATGATTATCAGAGAGACCATAGCCAGGTGTTTTCCCCATAGATTGTGGGAGGGGCCTTGCCTTATTCGTAGGAAAAAAATGTACAGAAAGTCAAGGAAAAGATGACAAAGATAGAGATCTAGTAGCAAGAGGAGGACCTCCATGAGACAGAGAAGGATTTTGACTTAGTTGACCTAAGTGAACATTATGAAAGTGAAAGCACAAGAATTGTCATCAAAGAAAAGGATGCATTCATCAAGGAGCTCCAGATCAACTTGCAGAGTGAAAAATACATCATCTCATATTATGAGCAAGAAAATAAGCAGTTTGAGGCCAAACATGAGGTCATGGAGGTTCAGATGATCAAGGAAAAGGGGGAGGCTGAAAAGGCTAAGGATTTACATGACGAAGAATATGGAGAATATGGTGACTAGCTAGAGGAATAGGTGTCAAGAAGAAGGCCAAGGACCAGAGGCCTAAAAAGAGGATTGGAGCTAGAAAAACAGAAAGAGGCTGAACTAGCTAATGAGCTCACCCTAAATGAATAGTTTGCCACAATGATCAATGAGAACCAGGAGCATTGGCTTGAGAGGGTGAAAAACCATCTTTAAAATCTCCTAGATCAAGCCGAAAGAGACAATAACATTTAGAGGAGGATGGCAAAGCATTATTGCCAAAGAAACCAAATAGCAAGGGAAAAGCTCAAGGCTGCTAAGGCAAAAATTGAAGTCGTAACCCACCGGGAGGAGAAGATGAAGCTTGATATATTTGCAGATTCTTCACTCCATGCCTAGCCACATCAAACATTAGCTCCTTGACCAATTTTTAAGACTCTTGGCTCATTTTTTGTAATATTGTATTTTCTGAGCTTTTTGAGGCAATTTCATATGAGCTGCATGGTCAAACGTGCAACGCCCTAGGTGTTGTGAACTTTTTTGGGACGCTTTTTGGAGGAATGGAAGCCATGAATGGATTAAGAAGGACCAAGACATCTAGGAAAACCATGTTTCCATCCTTGCAATGCAAATATGATACGTGAAAAAGGCAAAAAAACTACCAAAATATCATGTTTCTGCCTCATTTTTGGACCAGGTGTTGTGTGTTTGGTGAGTCTGGGGCGAATGGAGTTTTGGGGGGCCAAATCAAGCCCATTTTGAAAACCAAAGGTAGTTTTGGAAACTAGACAATATTATCTTTCGAATGAGATATCATGGGATCAATTTGGAGACTAGGAAGGCAGGCAAAAGTGGGTTGGAAAATGGCAATGCACATTTGACATTGGTGTTGCACATTTGACACTGGGGCTGTGTGTTTGACGGTTGGACTAGTTTTTCAATGTTCTTCTCCAAATTTGATTTTTACTTATGGGAAATCAATAGTTTACTGTTGTAATTAATATGATTGATTTAATTATCATGTTTTTATTGTTACCTAGGGTAAGTACATTAGGTAAATGGCCTCCATGAGATGTAATGAATCAATTTACTTAAGTTAGGGATGAGTCACTTTGACCACCCTATACTCTAGCTATCAGTTTAATTTTTGTTGCAACTACTCCTCCTCTCATGGATTTGACCCCTGAGGCTAGGATGAGTTGGTTTGAGGCCTATATCATGTAATTTCTCAATCATTCTATAGGTTGGACTCTATTGGATGTTGTACTAGTGTTTCAGACTTTGGCATGGAATATATTGGACGAGTTGCAGCTATTTTGGTAGGATCCCTGTGGCATGGTATTTTGATATTGTTTCTTCTTTAGTTAAATGTATGTGAATGTTTTGCACCTTTCATGATCCATTTCACTTCTAAATATGTTTGATTTTGAAGGTGTGATAAGAAGATTGCATGTTCTATGCTCTGTTTGGGAAAATCATCATAATTTGTTTTATTTCTTCAGTTTAAAAAGAATTCATGATTTTCATGCTCTTTTTAGAACCTCACCAGTCTAAACCATGTCATCACTATACTACAAAGTGTTAAAGTAATTTTCCTACCTTTCCCCATTAGATGTCTACAATTCTGATTCTCTTTTGCCCTGACCTAGTTCATTCTCTAACCTAATTCACTCATCCAGTGACTACCCCAATCAAATCAAATCAAAAAAACCCTAAGATACTATATCTAGCATAAAACCCTAATCTATCTAGCCCTCTCTGGCTTGGTAGGGCTAGCTACCAAGTGAGAATGTTGGTTTGTGGTTACCTCAACAGGACTCTTCCTCATCCTTGGAGATCCGAAGGATTGATAACATACTGGCACCATTTCCGTGGAAACGAGAGATCATATCTTGCCTGGGAAAGAATGAAAAATATTAGATATGATTGTTGATGGTGAACAATGATTAGACGCATGTGAAGGCTGAACCATTCACCTGGTCACTCCCACTTGATCCAAAGACTCCACTGGTGGTAGGACCCAAAAATTGAAATGAGTTGTCAATCCATAAGGTATGCTCCTATGCATTGAGATCATGTTCCAGGCTTTCCAAATCATATGCCTCAGGTAAATTGGAAAACATACTTGCCAAAATTCATAGATGGAAAAGGTGATGATGCTACACTTCATTTAATAAGATTTCACATGCATGTGCTTAAGATGAGGATTAATTTTCATGAAGATTGTTTAATGAAGATGTTCACGGTCACATTAGAAGAAAGAGAACAATTTTGGTATGAAATCTTACCTCCTTCTTGTATATATGCTCTCAAGGATTTTCACTCAGTATTTTTTTATAAGTATAAAGAAGCCTATCCTTCTTTGCTTTTGATTGAGGATTGTTGCGATCACTTTTAGAATTTTATTCAAAAGCTAGAAAGTGCTTCTGGTGATGAAGAGTTTATGGATGATGAACTCTTGGATGCTTTGAATGAAAACCCTTTTCACCACCATGAGAAGATCATGGATTCTACCCTAGATGACAACCAACTTGAGAATAATTCCTCAAAAGATGACATTGATCTTCCATTTTATGAAGTTGATGATAATTTGTAGCAGACTTGCCAATCTTCAAGCGATCAAGATATATATAAAGATGCTCTTTCTAGATTCCCTTCATTGTTTTCCTCTTCTGAGTTTTTAATTCAAGAAAAACTATGTGTAGATCAGAATTTTGAGTTTTCTTGTATAGAAACTCTAGAGATTCATGATTTATCCATTGAGGTCAAAAACAGTGTACTACAGGTTTTTTGTCTTGAGTTTGATGAACATTTTCAAAAACCTTCAAATGATCAAGATATAGGATTTTTCCAAAGCCTAGACAATTATTTTTCTGATATACATGAAAAATCACTTGTAGATATCTGTGTTGATGCTGATTTAGCTACCTTAATTGAAGATCTTCAAGAACATACAAATCTTGTCTCTGATCTAGATGGTATGGAAGATGACATTGTTGCATTTCCATTTAAGAAGGATTACCCAAATGAAGAAGAAAAATCAATCATTATATTTGAAAACATCTTCCTTCCTTTTGTTGATCCACAAGAGGTAATGCTTCATGATTTCCAAGACCCCTTGGGAAGTCTTTTGCAAGCATCAGAAAAGGTGGAGATTGTTTTGTTCACCAACACAGGTTTTGAACTCAGATTTCATTTTGAGTTGCCATTTACTTAATCTTTCTTTATGCATGGTGGAGCTGAATACAAGCATCAATCAAGTAGTCATGTAATTGATTGCTTACACTAGATCTTTGACTTCACTTGATCAGATCATTTATGATCAATTAGAGTAGGTAAGGTGTGATGAATAAGCTCAACATTATAAGCATCTTTTTCAGTGTGAATTTCTAGTAGAGTTTGCAGTTGATGGTCTACAGTTCAAATTTTAGTTTAACTTTCTGCAAGTGTGAAGTAGAGAATCACCAGAGTTCGGAGCCTGAAGTGAAGGCCATGGAGCTTCACTAATTTTTTACCATTTTCAAAGTTTAGTTGTTAGTTAAGTTAGCATTAAGTCATTTTTTAGTCAGTTTTTCGTTTGTCATAAACCAGTTTATGTCATTTGAGTTTGCAGTGATTAGTCATGCATTTCAGTTTAAGTTTTTGACTGTATTGGCCCACATGTTTAGGCACTTGGTCTAAGGTGTTTTTGACATCTCCAAGGAGCTTCCATCCCCAATAAGGCCAATGTTAGAGTCAGAATTTTCATACTGCCATCAATGATCAAAACTCCTCTTTTATATCATATTAGTGTCCCATGTTGAAATTTTTATCATTCCACCTAGGTCCTTATGCAAAAATTTACTCACTAATGGTAGCCCAAGTCAAAATCCCACTCTCCCTCAAAAAATTGATATTTTTTGGCCCACCTTCTTGTGTCTTACTGAGCATACATTCATTATAAAAGCTCATTTCATCATGCCTTGTGTCAGTCAAGTCTACATGAAGTCTGGTTATTCAAGGTCACATTATGTCACTAGGATTCATTCCTCCAAGGTCCAATAAAACACCATTCACTTCATAAGGCTAGCAAAAGCATGAGAGTGAAAGAAATAATATCCCTTTTTCATTCAAAGAGGATTTGCAAACATGTAACTATGGTTGCTCGAGCTCTAATTTTTATTCCAAAGTACGAGTTTTGTTTCAATATTGTAGTTTTATTTCAAAAAGAGAGATGTAATATTTTTTATTTCCTTATGTAATTTTATGTCCATTATTGTGATAAGTTACTATCCCTAAGCTATTCACTCAAACTCTATGTGCCAACTTCATCCAAAGAAAAATTAAGGAGTAAATATTGCTAAAACTCCATCATCATCCACCTGCAAAGGAAAAAGTGAGAAAGGAAATTAGCAAAGATGTCAAAAAGGTGAAATAAAACATTAAAAAGTGGGTTTTAAATTTAAAAGATCAAATTCACTCAGCTATAAAGGACTTCTTAGCTTTAAACTCAGCTTCATTTGCCTCCTACCATTGATTGAGCAAACCCCAAGGGACCCTTTTCATAATTCTGGGCGAAATCAATAGAACAGAGCAAGAAATGCGCATTCTCTTCTGGTGCTGTGCATTCTCTTCATGGGCTGCATGTTTACTCGGCACTGTGTGCTCCCTTAAGGCCATGTGCGCTTTCCTAAGGCACTGTGCACTCCCCATTGGCACTGCACATTTGTCGAGAAAGGTTACAATCACCTCCTCAACTCCCCCAAAGGGCATTTGACCTTCAAACAAGTAAGTAACAACTAAGGATAGTGTTTTTCTTCCTCCTTAAGTCACTCTCAAAGTGTTTTAAAAGTTTAATTGAATATTTGGTGTTCATCCTATATCTAAATGGTATATCTCCCCCAAAACTACCCTTTTCACTATCAATTCCTTTTATGCACTCTCCTACACCTTCATTCCCTTCCCTCAACCTTTGTCCCAAAACCCTAAGTCCTAGGTGCCACAACTACCTCGGTTCCCAAAACCCCTACATTGTAAACAATTTCCCCCATCTCAAAAGCTATCATACTAGTACCCTATATACTCCTCCATTACATATATCCCTTCACCCATCTCCTTCATATTTACCCTTCTCCATTTCCTATTCCCAAAAAACTACATTCCCACTACCTTATACCTCCCTAGGGTTTGATATTAAACACCATGGCAGATGAGGAATACAAACCACATTGTGAGGAAGAGGAAATAGATATAGAAGAAACATAGGTTAAGAAAACACACAAAGGAGGCAAGATACACGGATTTGAGCCCATAGATCTTAGGGAAATCTTGGCATCTCCTATGGCTATAACATCCTTCAAATATCTAGGTTCTTATGATTTCTATGAGAAATTTCAAGCAATCCAACAACATCCTGAATTGACTAGCCTCTTCATATCTAAGCTCTAAGACAGCCAAGTCACTCTAGCAGGTATCACTTTTACTTTATCTACTGCCATTATATCAGCTGCCATTGGAATCCTAGATGTTGGGGAGAAATGGTTTAAACAAGGGGATTTGGAGAGACATTTTATGAGCCTTACATGAAACCAAGGTATCGAAATGAAAGAAGAGCCTATTTTCCTTTTTCACACCTCCTTGACAAATATGCCCCAATGATGAAGATTATCATGAAATATTTTTCATGTGAAGGTAGATTTTCTAGGCTTTATTCCTATCACATCCGACTTTTAATGCATTTCACTAGGGTAAAAATGCTCAATATACCCTACTATCTTTTCCAGAGTGTTGAGAAGATGGACAACGTTTCCCAGAAAAGGGAGTATAAAGATCAAATGAAGAGTCTCTTTCATCATTCCCTCATTAAAATCATGGTCCTTTATCATCTCGAACTCAACATTGCATGGAGTGCCTTCATAGCTAATCCCATATTCACTCATTCATCTACTCAGAATGTTCAAAGTATTCCTTCATCATCGCATCCTTCCACCTCCATTCCTCCATCTTAGTCCATAGATCACTCATCCTCATTTGATCAATTAACCTCACCATCACCTCCATCATCACCATTTCATGAGCATATTCATTCACCTAACCAAGATGAAATCAGGGAGCAAGAGAATATTGAACAAGTTGAGGTCATCGAGCTTAAAGGGGCTGATTTGGGCACTTTGAGACACACTTATCAGAGAGGCCATAGGAAGGTGTTTTCCCCATAGATTGTGGGAGAGGCGTTGCCTTCTTCTTTAGCCAAATAGGTATAGAAGGGTAAGGAAAGTGATCCGGATTTAAACATGAACACAACAAAATACAAAGATAACCATATACACACAGATGCCGCGGAAATAATACTTCATTTCATTAATGGAAAATACCGGAATATGCTTACAACCAGAAATGGAAATAAACCAGCTTATCTCTGAGAAGAGATGTGTCGGCTACATGCCCCTGAATTGTTCCCAATTGTGTTACAATGAGGCTCGAAGGCCTATTTATTGTTGAGCAACAATGGAAAACCCTTCACATTCCAAAACCTAACCCTAGAAGATGAAACACCAAATTGTGGGCCCTGTTTTGGGTAAATTGGTACATCAATTTCCCGGGGTCGTAACTTTGGCATACGATCTCCGTTTGACGTGTATGATAGCTCGTTAGAAAGATCTATCAGAGAACTACCACTTTGGGAAGGGAAACGTGAGTCCATGGACCCATGTTACCCCTAGATTTCCCAAAAAACGTCGTTTAGGGCCTCAAAACGGCTCTGGAAGTTCAGGACCTGAAAAAACTCCTAAAAATAGTAAATTGTGCTACAATTACGGAAACTGAAAAACTGAAAGAGAAAGTTGCGGGGGTCCAAATGGGATAGGTGGGTGGCCACCAACATCCATCTGGATCATTCCTCCCCCCTTAGGAAGCAATGGTCCCCATTGCGTTGAGTTCCTCCCTAAGATGAGGAAGCTTCTGCTGAGCTGGGTCGGTGGTGAGTTGTTCTACAATCTCTGATGTGTCCATAAATGGTGGGAAGCATGGTCGACGACGAGCGACATTGAACACTCGGTGCAAGCGAAGGAATGGAGGAATGTTGTGCTTCAAAGCATTGTTCCCCACAGGCTTGGTACTGCTGTAAGGACCATGTTGGAGTGGTCTGCGTTTCTGATGGGCTCTTGTAAGGCGTTCTTTCTACAGATGTAACCAAACTTTGTCGCCCACCTGAAACTTATGTGGTACCCCTGTGGGTGAGGAGAAGTTGTTCCTGTGTTATGTCATGACTGTATCCCTCTGCTGCTGCTGCTGCGTGGAGGAACCCTTTGCGGGGGTCATGGATGGGTGACAATCTTCCCCTTACTTTGGAGTGAACCAGACAGATGAATTTCCTGTGTCTGGGAGGATGACTTGCTGCCTTTCTTAGCAGTGATCAAAGATGTGGCAGTAGGTGGGGCTACCTCCGGTATCCTGTATAATGAATTATTCAAAGAAATAATGACAGCACGAGGCCTTGACTCATACACATCATGTCGCCTCCAAAAGTATGGTTGGCCTAATAGTACATCACAAACATCCAGAGGTGTAACATCACACAATACCTCGTCTGTGAATGGTTTGATGCTATAGGGAAGGCGGTACTGATGGCGAACTTTGAGATCTTGTCCTTCATGAAGCCACCTGATACTGTACGACTACAGGTGTGGTGTAGTCGGTAGGCCCAACCACTTCACGACCTCTACTGAAATAAGGTTCTTTTGGCTGCCACTGTCGACAATGAATTGCAGCGGCAAACCCTTCACCCACATCTGTGAGTGGAA
>APFE031122599.1:1231-16344 GCA_000404065.3 Pinus taeda
ACAAGTCACATTTTGTAAAAGGACAGATTGTCTGCCACAATGTAGCCTTTACAGTTCAGAGGCATGTAGCCACACATCTCTTCTCAGAGATAAGCTACCATCGCCCTAGTTGGTTTATTTCCACTTGGGTTTTAATAAAGAGTTTCTTTGTGGTTTTGTTTATTGGGCATTCTCATATTTTTTTCTGGCAATTTCAAGTTTTCAGATCTTGGGGGCCTTTCCCCCAAGATCCGTTTCAAGTTTTCATATCTTGGGGGTCTCTCCTCCCAAGATCCATTTCAATCTTTTAGATCTTGGAGGCCTCCCCCCAAGATTTTAGATCTTGGAGGCCTCCCCCCAAGATCTAGATCAACATCTCACTTTAGATTTGTCACCCTTCTTCCCTCCATGAGAAGAATTCAATTTGGGATGAGAATCCTTCTCCTTCCATTTCCTTGCCTTACTCGCTAAGGCTAGATTTTCTTCATCCTCCTTGGATGAAGAACCATCTCATGTGCTCCTCCTGATCTCCTCCTGCATGAGATCTGACCACAGTCATTCCCAATCCAGCAGTTTCTCCCTTCCATTCACAGAGTCCTGGTAGCTATGTTAGCTTTTTGGAAGGCCAAGGAGAGCAAGGCTCACCATATCATCATTGGAAGTAGTTATTCCCGCACTTCCAAGCTCATCTCTATAGGTGGTGAGCTTGTTCAAATATGTGGAAATAGTATCATTGTTCTCCATCTTGATTCTTCGAAGCTTATACTTTAGCGCCAATTTCCTTTGGTTGCTACTATTTTGATATAGGTCCTTCAATGTCTTCCACATTGAAAATAGAGTCTCCTTCCTATGGAGACTCGAGACAATATGGTCTCGAACTCCCTCAAGGATGATCCATCTCGCCTTCGCCACACACTTCTTCCATTCAGCCAACTCTTGTGCATTAGTTGAACCTGGCTTTGGAATTTCTTGATCAATTAAATCCTTCAAACCATTGTATTCTAATATAGCTTCCATGTGATCTTTCCATGGTATGTAATTCAAGCTACCATCCAAGGCATACTCGAGTCTCAAGCCATAGAACACCATTGACCAACCTGAAGTATGAGATGAATTTGATTTGTACCTTCAATCCTGAACTTCAAACTTTGGATGTCCCTTCTCAGTATACTGTTCACAGCTCTGATCACCTTTGCTCCGATACCATGTAGAAGTTCTTGCAAATTCTCTACAAATCTACCTTTGAGATCTATGTAGAAAATTTGGCTGTAGATTAATCTAACTATGGAATGTACTAAAGCAAAATACCATAATCTACTTCTATTATCAAACTTGCGGAAGCTTAATAAATTTGAGCAAGATCAAACAGAACACATATAATAGAGAAGCAGAATCAATGCACATGAAACACAGAAGAATACTCTAGGGAAAGCCCCAGCTAAAAACCTTGCTATCTGTATTATCATACAAGGTGGAAATACATAAAGATTACACAAAGCCTTAGCTCCCACAGCTAACCAACTCTTAGTACAATCCTCCTGGATGCTCATAGGCAAACAAGGCTTCTCACAAACCTTCTCCTCTACCCTCCAAACCTCCTATTTCCTTGCGTAGTTACCTCTGGGATGATCTCCTTCACCCAGTGTAACACTGCTCTCACACACTGCTCTAACACACTGTTATAACTGCGCAATCCTCAAGGAACCTTATTCCTTTTGCATGGATGAGTTCCCTTTATAGGAAAACTCATGCAACTGATAGTAACCTGTCCCTGTCTTTAATCTCAACTGGGTATTTCTTTGAATAGACATGCATGAATTATTTATGGGAGAATCTTCAGCTATCTGGAGTACATTAGTTTGATGCATGCATGCATTAACTGATTGAACTCAGAATTTGTTCCTCAAACTATTTGGAACTAATTTATTTGGACTTAACTTAGTTTAACTGACCTAACTAATTAAAACTCAATTATAACTCATCCTTATCTCCTTAATTAAGGGATAATCTCCTTAATTTAAGGGATAATTGTTGCATGACTTCACAAAGACTTCTAGCTTGAATTTCTCCAACTAATTAATCCAAGATGAATTAATTAATTATTTTTCAAGCAACTGGTGAGACTAAATTCGATTTTTAATTCACAATTCTAATTCAAGGACAAACTAAATTGGAATATCCTGAATGCTATTTTTAGCATTTCTTGTTGATATTTTCAACAAAACCATATGAAAAACATTTTCTTTTCCTGTCTCTCAAGTTATTTCCCTATCAAGCTACTATAACACCCTCTAAATAATCATCCTAGTACTATAGCACCTTCTTGGGACCAAGGTAGAACTACAACACTCATAATTGGCCTTCAATATTTCTTTTCTTCCTCCCTGAGCCTCCTCAATGCTCTCAATGTAGAACTATAGTGCCCCATTGAGCCCTAGTCCAGCATTGTGGCCTCAAAAGATCACCCTTGAGCTCATTTCTTAGCCTTCCTTCCTCTTTGTTTCACTCCACTCAGCGTTAGTGGAGTGATATGACACACTACTAGGCCTTATATTATTGCTATAACACCCTCTTGAGCTTCAAGATAGCCACACGAAGACTCTCTCAAGCTTTTCTCTCACTTATAAATCTTTCTCTTGAGCTTTTCTTGAATAACACTAAGCTAAGCAAAGGTAAAAGTCAAGTTTAAAAAAATGAAGTTACTTGAGAAATTAATACAAAAGGTTCCTGAATTTTTTTTAAAAGAGACTCATAATTCTCCCAATTCCTCATAAGAATTAGCTCTCGTATTTTGGAAGTAAAATCAGCTTATTAATAGAGTATTACGCTTTAGTTTTCCCTATCAACACTAGATTTATCCAACTTATCCCTAGTAGGTGATTTTTCATACTTATTCAGTTTGGTTTTTGTCTTTTACATTCATATTGAACATAATTATTTACTCAACAATCATTTTATTTGCATGAAATCACTTATTTTCTTCATGCTTAACCAAGCTAGTGGGTTTTGAATGAAATTATTAATCTTTAGTCTATGCTAATATTTTACTCTTCTACATTCAATCTCCAGTGACTTAGTGTGTGCTTACATAGTATTGTATAGCTCGTGGAAGGAAAGGAAAATCCTCAACTCATCCCCACTAGCTTTATGAGAGCATAGTAAAGCTCATTTGAATCCTAGTTGGCTACCTCACTCTTTTTTCTTACCCAATGTGACCCTAGTGCTATGATCTAGCTTGTAAGAAGTTTTTTTATCTTCTATAATGTTTTCCCATGGAAACAAATCCTATCAAATCTTTTTCCAAAGCCCAAAAATTATCAGTTGTTTATTTTCTTTGGCTACTTATGGTTTTGTATTGTTAAAAAATTCTGAAAGAAAATTGTTTGAAGAGTTTAGCTTGTCCAATGTTTCGGGTGGACACTACACCCATCATAAAGGACGATAAAACTTGATGATGTTCAAACAAGTGTTGAGGAGACTTTAAGTAGAGAAGGACACAAATTATTCATCATAACACATGTTTCATAAAATTTGGAATTATGTAGTGGATGTATAATTTAGAACTTTAACTAGATTGAGTTCTCCAAAATGAGTAATTAGAAAATCACTTAGTTCAATACTTTGAATATAGAAATTCATCATTTTTTGTGATAAAAGTATTATGAAAAACTATTTTGGAGAATAAGGATAATATTAAAACATAATTTAATAGAATCCTTGTAATATATTATTCTAAATTTAATGAAATGTGTGTTTTATAATAAACTTAATAGGTAAATGGTCAAACTAAAGAGAATTTTTAAATAAATTACAATAGGTCCCAAAGTAGTTGTTAAAGGGAATTTATTGTGTCAATGTTCAAATTAGAAATTTGAATAAAATTAAATATATATTTTCCAATATTGAAATTCTCAATAAAATATTCAAATAATCATAAAGGATTAAAGTCAAACATTTAACATCAGTAAAGTGTAGGTAAAGAGTTTGTTATGTGTGTGTGTGTGTGTGAAAAGAGGTGAAAGCACAAGGATTAAAGATTAAAATTTCAAGGAACAAGGTAAAATCAATACCAAAGGGGGAAGGAGGAGAGGGGGCTTACATTTGGGTAAATTAATAATAAAAAATCTCTCTCTCTCTCTCTCTCTCTCTCCTCTCTCTCTCTCTCTCTCTCTATATATATATATATATATATATATATAAAGATAATAAAAAGAGAATAAATATTAAATAAATAGATTACAAGGATCAAAGAAAAGAAGGATGGAGGAAGGGATAGAGGAAGGGAAGGATATGAATATAAATAGGTAGAAGATTAAAAATAAATAAAATATTAAAAATGATACAACAAGGAGATTAGGAATAGCTAGGTCTAATAATTAAGGTGAGGTAGTTGTTGTTTCTTACAAGCCTAAGTGACAAATCTAAAACCAAGATTGAAAACTTATCTTATAGTAGAATTCCAATCATGAAGGTCAATAGACCAATTGGAATCAATGAAACAAACCAACAAATGAGTCCTATTTTAACTATAATGTATCCCAAACTAAATTGTATCTCATATATACTAAGGTATCCTTTTTCTACTTCCTAATGGCTCTTATGGAATGTTTTCATATATCGGGAAACAAGACCATCAAAAAAGTAAATATTAGGATTGTTTTTTAGTTAAAATTTCAACCAATTTTCTATTTATGAAGCTAGGTACATGAGCAAGCTTTCTCTCCTAGAAACTAGGGTCTTTCTCTTAATACCACTATGAGCTCCTTCATGAGAAAACACCTAGTTATCCTTGTCAAGATTGTGAAGTTCATATTCTGCTGACACCCACTTTATTGTACAAACATAGCGAACATTTAAAACTAAACCTTATCCCTATCAACATAGCATTGAGAAGAAATTTGAAATGACAAATTTAAGTTATTTGCATTGTTTCCTTAGCCTCCTAGCATTTCAAACCAAGGAATCAAATCTTCTTTTCTAGTCTAAATATGCATGTGAACTTATTCACTACTTTCACATGGAAGATTGTAAACTAACCCCTTTTCCTTTCCAATATGGAGTTAAACTCATTGGCACCTATACTACACCTATGTATATGCCACTTTATACCATGAGTTAGTTGGTATCTTTTCATATTTGACTCATACCAATACTAATATTTTCTTTTTGTTGGTCTTGTTTCTCGATATATGAAAACATCCCATAAGAGCAATTACAAAGTGGAAAAAGGATACCTTTGTATTTATGAGATACAATTTAGCTTGGGATACATTATAGTTCAGGAGGGGATTGTTTCTTGGTTGGTTTCATTGATTCCAATTGGCCTAGTGACCCTGATGATTGGAAGTATATTGTAGCATAAGTTTTCAATCTTGGTTTTAGATTTGTCACTTGGGCTTGTAAGAAGAAACAAGTTCTTCTTTCTATTCTTCGATAGAAGAAAATTATTGATTAGCAATTAATGCAATTTAGGATTCCTTTTGGATTTGATATATCCTTTTGTGTTAGCAATATGGCTAATGTGTTGTCCTTGGTGGCAACCTAATTGATGAAGATGTCAACATTGTGAGAATATGATATCATGCAGTTTGGTACAAATGTTATATATGCTATGAAAAGAAAAATGACACTTCAAAGATAGATGGATGATAAAGGTGAAGTTTGAGAAAGTATATACAGATCCTATGAAGAAGGGTCGCATACATATGCAGATCTTGTATGTGAAAGTCATGTCCAAAATATGAACCATGGTAATTTGGATACTAGGGGTCATTACCATGGTATTGGCCCATAATATTTGGAGCGACAATGGTTATTTGATCCTGTCAAAGAATACTAACAACATTACCAAAGGATTTACCTAAGGTATTGCCTAAGGCTAAAAATATATAAGGAGATCAAGATCAAGGTATTAAGTGTGCAGGTAATGGGTTATTCATGTGTGATCTGAACTTAAAACAGGTGTGCACTAGGGACCAAGGAGAAGACTCAGATCTCAAATATCTTAAAGTTTGTTGACATATATGCTTGATTGATTTATTTATTGCAAATGTCTAAGTAAATAATAATGATAGATATGTGAGAAGAGGAAATCTTTCCCTTGTCAATTGGAACTGCAACGGATTGTCTTGCTGAAAAATGTCGAGGCGAGGGTTTCTGTTTAGGCTGACGGATCGTTTACTCTCCCCAGCAACCTGGGACACAAACATGGATGCAAGAGGGAAGCTCATAATCTCCACAATAGGCTAGAGGAGGGAGTTGCAGTTGATGGGAAATTGCACCATAGCTGAAAACGTCAGCAAATCGTTTTTTTCCTAGATTTGTGTTATGTCTCAAAAAAAGGCCAGATACCATCTGATCGGTTCATCCAGCACACCGATCTATCGCTGCAATGGTTAGATCTAGAAGCATATTCTAGATCTGGGATACCTCTCTGCAGATCCGTGGATCTAGAGGAAAAATACAAATCTGGGTTATCTGAAAAGCTAGATGGATGGATGAAGTTAGGGCAGAAAAAATATGAAATGGAGGTCTGGGCCAAGAAGACAGATCCCTAGGGCAGAGAGGAGCTTGAGGAGGCGAAGAAAAGGGTTATTTCAGATCCCAACCTACACAATTGGGGATGCCCAAACACGGGTACCTGTATTATAAGACTGATCCTTGTTTTATGAAGACTGAGCGAATCTCCAAAGGACTACAACTACCTCTATTCACGGGGATAACTTACAAAACCCCATATCTAGAGCGAAATACTATATCTGCCTCCTTTGGTTGGACTGATACTCCCAAACTAGAGATCCTTGTTGCAGATCTGAACTCGAGGAGGACATTACATTACCGACAAATGGTCCATGCTTTTGGGGTTTTCCTCAGCCTAAAGATGGGGATTTCCCACAACAGGCAAAATGGGGTGCCAAGAAGAAGATTCATGGAGCAACGGTAACCGCGATCCATTGGAGGAGGGCAGAGCAGTATATAAGGCTTCAGGCTAAGGATCACCTTGGACCGGTATATGGTGATTACTGGTGAGTAGCGTGAGTCCACAAACTAAACGACCCAAATCAACAACAAGCTACAACTATTGAGCATGAACACCACGAAGTGCCAAACACCCCAACATTAGACCTTGAAGCCCCTGTATTTGAAATGCTCGAAGGTAAACAAAGTACCCTCTTTATCATATCTATGGAAGGGAATGCAATATGCATCAGGATAGGGAGTTGGGAGGAGATAAAAACACTCAAACAGATGATACAAGAAAGGATGCGTATCCCACCTTGCAAACAACTTTGGTCCATGTAAGAAAAATATTACAGGAGGAGTACAAGCTAAAAGAGTACGACATAGGCAACAACTCGACCATCTACCTCAACACATGAATCTGTGGAGGCTGCTCCAGCACAAGCTCAAAAGGACTTGTTTCCTTCAAAGACACAGTAAAAGGGAAGATGAGACCTCAAATACAAATAGAACAACAAGCCGCGACTCTTGATGCCTACATCGTCGAGCAAACAACTCAGAACCCTGCATTATCGATTGTTATACCTAAGGTAAATGAAACACATGATGATTATTTATCTAAAGCAGTGATATGTAGGTTTAATGGGTTTTGGCCCAAACCAAAAGCCCTTAGTCAATGCATTTACCCCATATGGACAGAAAACTGTGATATCCACCTCTACTCAAAAGGATTTTTCATTGTCAAATTCTGATCAGTCAATGACAAGGAATATGCATTGAATGAGGGACCATGGTTCTGGGGTAATGCTAGCCTTTTCATGACATCATGGTTTCCAGAATTTGACCCAAACACCATGGTGGTTTCCAAAATCCCTGTGTGGGTAAAACTATACAACCTACCTCTACACTTTTGGCACATCAAAGTATTAGCAGGAAATGGAAACGCTCTGGGGAAATTCTTAAAAGTAGACAGTGAGTGCATTAGCAAGGACATCTACAATTTTTCCAGGATCTACGTGGAGGTTGATCTCAGTCAAGGTTTACAAGACCACATCCTCTTACTCCACAATGTTAGCCTCACTCTCACATTAAAAATAATTCTAAATCCAAATAATTAAATTAATTAAAATCATGAAAGTTAGGATTTAATCCTACCTTTCTAGATTGAGTTTGTTCCTCATGGTTAGGAGTCAGTTTAGGCTTAGTTGGTTGAGAGATTCTCTCCAACTAGTTAGGCTCCTAGATTAGTGTGTTGTTGAGATATTTTCTCAACCATAGTGTCCAAGATAGACGTACTATCTTGAGAGCAACTTCCTCATGTATTTATTTGTACTATTATCATTCTTTGTACATTGGATTTATTGATAATGAGAATGTGAGGAATGTTGTAAGGCTGAGGCCTTTTCTTCCATGTCTAGTTTTTCTATATGTCTGATATTTATTTTATGAGTGTGAGTGTGTATTATTTGTTTATTAGTTTTCTTCATGTGGTATCAGAGCTACGGTGAGATTAGTTAAAAGCTGCCAAATTGAGCTTAAAGTTGAATTTAACCAATTTAATGGAGTTTTGAGTGTTGCGCAGAACTTCAACAGAGAAAATAGTTTGAAGTGTTGGTTTGTGGCTTTCCCAAAATCGAGAACCTAAGAACTGGAAATTGGTAGGGATTCTTGCTTGGAAATAAAGATTTGGAGCCGGGACAGTTCTTCTTCAAGTCGATATACTCGTTAACTCGACATTTCCTGTGTAAATTTCATAGGGAAAAACCCTTAGACATCTTTGCAGGTGCGCTGTGATGTTTTTAATCGCGTCAAATGGTGAGTTCTGCACCGAGAAGGCCGTTTTGGTGTGTTTTCTAAATTTTTTGAGGTTCAATGGTGGATTTGACTGAATTATTTAGCTCTACCAAGACAGAGTCTACCGAAATTGCAAATTCAAGTTTGAAGCCGAATTTTTAGGTTTCAAAGGTGTACATGAAAATAATGGTGAAAATTCACTAGTTTGGCAAATTTTCAAAGGGATTTTGAGCCACGCTTGTTTAACAATATATTTGTGAATCTAAATTTGTTTTGAACAATCCAATTTCAGCCATTTTTTCTTGGAAATTGAAGTTAAAAACAGGCTTTAAGATTACATTCTGCCCCCTTATGCCATGAGATGAGGGAATTATCTTCAGTATCTGTCGAGTACAAGCACAAGATGGAGACTTGGAATTTCGTGTTGTGGTTTAGGTCATCGAATTTAGCCTGTACCTTAACTTTGGCCTTCTCCTTCTTGTCGTTAGGCAAATCCTCTATAATCTTTGTGCACACCCCATTCAAACCATTTTGAGCACAGGTGGATGAAGTGAGGGAGACCATTTCCCAGTCCTTGTTGGCTCTGTTGTTCATGCTATCATCGCTTTCACTGCCACCACCGTGAGACATTTTACTTCTGCTTCTCGACAACTTGCTAAATTGTTTTTAAGGGCTTCACTATAGTACCTTCACTATAGTTCAAAGTGGACTTATCTAGATATATGGTCATGTAGCCCGCAGACTTGCTGAATTGGGTGGTGACAATTGCCGCACAAATATCTATGGCCTATTATCACAAAACTAGACCCTAATAGGCTGTTGATCAGGAAGACTTTGAGTAACTATTTCAAACCAATCTTTTGACTGAGGCTTAGCCTCCTCAACCTGAGAGGGCTCTCTCACTGGGTTAAATATTTTAATTGGAAGATTAGATGGCTAACTCTATGGAAAATTCAAACAAAAATGTGTAAATGGTTGACTAATCAACAAACATCCATTGGGCTATGGAGTCAAAACATGTTTTAGTACAATAGCAAGATCAAATTAACATGGAATTCAGGGCATAAAGAGTCTTAATATATCAGCAAGATAGAGACATAATGCAAGGAACACAGTTTATAAACACATGAGGGAAGTTGGAGCATTATCAATGAATTCTAAGTAACATGTGTTTGTACCACTGCAAGTAAGTAAATGAAGAAATCCATGAGGAAATAAAACATTAAAACTCTCTCTGAATCCTGAGTAGTGAAGCCAATATCTCTGTATTAACATGAAAACATATAGTCTCATACAATAACACAGTGTGCTTGTTTCTTTTGAAAATTGCCAACTCTAAGGAATTCCACCTCTTGTCTTTTATAGAGTTATCATTACAATCTTGGATTCCCTGATCCAACTTGAGAGGAATTTGAATTTCCTAGCTTGACACCTATTCATACCTAAAACAGACTATTAATTACAAGTAGCAGTTAACTGACTGTCTTAGAGTCCTAATACAATTAGGAGTACAACTCCTTATTATGATAACAACAACCTAATCTAGGAATTAAATTTGATGCTTGACAGCTGCTCCTCCTTAATTTCGACCTTGGTAATGTCCATAATCCTCCTGCTGGCCTTTAATATCTTCTCCTTTATCTGCCCTGAAAACTAGGAATATGTCCCTTGCACTATAGCCTTGGTCTTCAATGATGTTCCTCGAATCTTCTGATGACAAAACTAGCCCCTTTAATCATGTAACATATGTTAAGTTAGCCATAGAACCCTACTCTTTACTTTTCCATATATCCTTTATCCTTTGAGTTTTTCCCTTGCTTGAGCTTTAAACTTTCATAAGTAACCTCCTCACATTCTGCAGCAACATTATTCTCCAAAAAATAACCGTTTCTTTCCTTTGAGAATTGATCAAAACATCGAAACTGCACCTACAGTAGTTTCGTGGCGCGCTACGAAACTGCTGTGTATATCACCTACAACAGTTTTGCAGCGTGCTATGAAACTATTGTGTGAATCAATTTACACAGTTTTCAGCCAAAAATTTTCTTTCTAAGGATTCTTTACAACTGTTCCATTAGGTACATATGCCATATATACTTAACATTCCCCATCCTTGAAAAATCTTCAAACAAGCTTTCTCAACTGAATTTCAGGGTTTTCAATTTGTCTTTTCATCCTCTTGATATTAGTTCTTAGTCTGCCATTGATCCATCTCACATACCTTGCCTCCTTGATTGCAGGGACAGTCTAGGTAAAGTATTGAGCCTTTCTGCTAACTACTTGAGGTTTTGAAGCTTTTTCAACTTCCCACAGAGCCTTCATTCTATTGAAATTTGCCTTCTCAGCTACATGTTTCCTTGCCCTTTTCTTAAGTTTAGCAATCTCAAGATTGGCAAGTTTCAATTTCTTTTTAACTTCCTCATAGCTATTTCCTTGTTCTTGAGTATTGACTACTCTATTTCTGTCATCTTCATGCATGGGTGATGGTGGAACCATGGGCTCTTCACAAAAACCTGATATCTCCCCTGTTTCCTCTACCTCCAGCTCTGCCTCTTGTAACCTTTTTGACCACCTAGTCATAGGCCTTCTAGGCTTGAAGACAAATTTTGAAACCTGATCATCAAACTGCAATTTTTTAGAGGATTTCATCTTTTTTGACTTGCCCTCACCTAATTCAATGAATTATGCTTGGATGAGAGGGGACTCTTCAATGTCAATAGCCTGAAGAAGATCATTCAAACTACCTTTTGATAATGGGCTTTCATCAACGACCGTTGTTTTACCCTTTTCTTTGGCTATTTGACTTCTAGTTACCCTCCTCTAGATTGTTTCACCAATGGACTGCTCTTGTGCGGCTTCCTTAATTTGAACTTTCTTCTTCTATGATTGCTAAGGAGTATCTTGAATAGTCAACTGTGTTTCAGTCACTATCTCCTTAACTCGCTTTCTGGCCGTCAGTTTAACAAACCTGCTTGACCTTGTTGCTACAGGGTAACTAGTCTCTGGTGATGATATTTCCTTAGCCCTAGGGCTAAACCCTGTTTCAACTCTAAAACCAGACATAAAGAGAAATGCAGGCCACTCTCTATCTACCTTTTGAATTTCATGTAAGACAATTGATTTAACTAAGCCATGATGGAACAATGAAGTTTCACATGCCTCTTTCTTCAATTGTATTTTATCAGACATCTTGCCTAAACTTCGAAAATGAAAGAAAGGTAGATCTAGAGAGATTATCCCAGTGAAATGCAATAGGATTTTGAAATGATAAGAATACACCTTGTGGTATCTTCCTTCATAGGTGAAGTACCTCTATATGCATGAGAGCAGGTTGGCATATGTATCTTTGACATAACTCCTTGGCACTGCTTTAGTTAAATCTGTGTCTACAAATTCTGGCTTCAAGAATATCTTGTAAGGTGCCATTTGAAACTTGAAATTCTTAAACCACATTTCTTGACCTCTAGGAATTTCTATCACTAAAGATATAATTTCAGGAGAAATTTGCAAATCTAAAACTCCAACCTTTGTATGTGAACCTGTGAAATTTAGAGCAAATTCCTTGGTCACTTGGTTATGTCCTCCCTGTAATTTCTCACAGAACCTCCAGCAACCTTCATTTTTGAAGGCTTCTTCAACTAGCTTATCTTTCGTGAGAGCATCTAAGCCTTCAGGTTCCATTCTCAGACATCGACCTGACCTGTGATTTCTTCTTTCTTTAGAAATTTTTCCTTTGAAATCCCTGTAGACAGAAAACCTGGAAGAAAATTGCCTTGCTTAATTTAGGAACCGCCTCGCTTGAACTTGATGAAGAATTGCCTCACTTGAACCCTACGGAAGAACTCTAGTTTCTGCTCACCTTGGGCTTGTTTACTCGGACCAAGAATGGCACCAAGTGTCTCTTGCATGAATATGACCAAGATCAACATGAATATGACCAAGATCAACTAACCTTTTTTAAAATTTAAAATGACTAATGACAAATTACCCCTAACAAATGTAATGATGGATATGAATGGTTGCATGTGAGAGGAAAGGTTCGTGGATTGACACCTGATGAAAAAGATTTAATGGATTTTGGTGGATTTGACAGCTAGACATGATTGATCACGAATCCCTGATTTCATAGCACATCTAGTGTAAATTCAGGGTTTTGTGCTACGAAAATGACTAGCTACGAATCTCCAATTTCGTAGCGTATGTAGTGTAATTTCAGGGCTTTGCGCTATGAAAACGCCCAGATAGTTTCGTAGCGGGTAACACATGAAACTTAAAACATGATATGGGATCCATAAGGGGAAAAACAAGGTTGTTGAACTTTATTTGATGATGGAAATGAGAACTTAACCCTATGACTTAGACTCTAAAAACATAAAAATGACTTGACCATGTCTAACACAAAAACCTAGGAACCATGCGGGTTGTCCAAAAATTTTAAAAACTTTTACAGTGATAACATGGCCATCGACAAGTAGCACTTCTACGTGTGCTCAGTGTTTTCTTATCAAAACTATTAGAGGACTGCATATGTAACAGTTTCGTAGCTTGCAGGAGGTGTACTGCTTCATGCAAGTACAGAGGTAGCTCTTACACCTAAACCGACGAGAAAAACGCTAAATTCTCAGAGACCAAACCTTTTCCATCCTCCAAAAGGCAGTTTTTTTCCATCATTCCCCTGAGGGTAGGTGGTTTTGGCTTCCGGTTTAAAGGGGTAGTAGCGATGGTGGTTTTGAAGATGGCGGATTTGCAGCTCTTCCAAACCTCCCAAGTGCTGGAGAGCCATTCTACTTGTTCGATGATAATTCCAAGGCACAAGAACATAAATTCTCTAAAACACCGATAAATAGCGCTTTATTTGTCTCCTTGTTTTCCATTATGCTGCACCATTTTCTTATAACTTTTGTAGCGTTGATTTTAAAGTTTGGAGTCTAATTTAGACTCATTCCACTTGGTGAAGACACAGATTTTTGCAGTGGCAAAAATTTCCATTGTGGAGGACTTGCCTAAAGGTATGTGCTCAGAAAATTACAAATTTTTTGATACATAATGTGAATATTATTCAAATGCATTTTCCCATTATTCACGTATGGTGAATGTTTAAAAGCAAAAAGTTTAATTCACTTCTTTCAAAGTGATTTAGAAAAATGAAGGAGAGATAAGTAGTGTTTGTAATTTTTTTATGTAATTTATATGTTGAAGTGATGGAGAAATAAGGTATATTTTTGAAATGAGTGATTTTTTTAGGAGAGATAAAGAGTGGATAAAATACTTTTTATTTATGGAGTCATAAGGGTGAAGATTGGAATTAATTTTGTAATAAGGTTGATGTTTTTAAATTTTTTGGAGGGATAAGGAGTATTTCTTATTCTTTATGTAATGGAGTAATAAGTGATTTTGTGGAGTCACAAGGTGCATATTTTGTAAATATGGAGTGATAAGTGAATATTTTTTATTTTTAGATGGTTGAGTAAATTTTTGAGGACAATTTACCTCCAAGAAGTTCTCAAAGTTTGCGCTTGAGAAATTTCATTCATGAGGTTGTGGAGGTGAAGACTGATGTAATTCACCATTTAATAAAGAAATATTTTTTGTGGTGTTTGTGTCTTAGATCCACCTGAAATTGAATAAGGGGATCTTAGGTACACCATGTGTACCGAATGCGTGTGCATGACTTGTGTTCAGATTATCAAAACACTCTCTTTATATTATGCTTAAACAACTACATGCACATAAGCAAGCTTAAGTAATAAGAACACTTAATCAAGCTCCTGTAATCAAGCTTAAGTACACAAGCACAAAGCGTCACATCATCAACTTGATAAGATGATCTTCCAAGCAAGCACATTTCACATCATGTAATTAAAGCAATCAAGTTAAGGAGACTACAAAATCAAGCATTTCAAGCCAAGACGACATAAACATCATCAACACTTTTTGTATCACTTGCAGATAAAAAAAATTTAACTGACTTGTATGGGTGAATTCTCGGTTGTAACCGACACCCTAATTTGAAGTATTAAGGTGAATACATTAAGTAAAGTAAGTCTTCAACTAAGTCATCAAGATTGAACTTGTCATTTGTCTCTTGGGTACATTTTCAACTATTGGGTTGTGTTATATTCTTTCCACGTAGTTAACAAGGGGTTTGAAGGGCACCTGTAACCCCACTTTATGGGGTCCAGGGCAGTACCTCGGAAAATTTTGGTTTTGGACCCTATATTAAGTTGGGCGGACCCACCTATGGTTTTGTGCATGATTTTCGCACATGTTTTTTGGACCACGATGGTTTTCGGTCCATGGTATTGGATGCTTCGGCATGTATAAATATGTATTGTAACATTGAAAGGAACATAATGAAAAATCAAGCTGGTAGTCCCAGT
>APFE031122601.1:0-19688 GCA_000404065.3 Pinus taeda
TTAATATAAAATTGAGTTAGAATGGTCCAAAAGTCATGGATCAAGCCAGATCTAATCTTAGCCGTTGATTAGGGACTTAATCTCGGCCGTTGAATTGTCAATGAGAAAAGTATAAGAGGAGGCCTAGGGGTCACTTGGAGGACACACCGAGTTGATCAAGAATTTGATTTTCTGGGGCAGGGCTTGCTGAGGAAATCGAAGGAGTGATTAGAGTTGCAGTTGAGGGGCAATGAATGTAGTAGCAGAGAGGCAGAGATAGTACTAAAACATCAACGCAGAAGCCCGGAGAGGGTTGACGCAGAGCCAGCTACAGGCCACGCGAAAGCAGGCAGAGGCCACACAGAGGCAACTAGGAGCTGTGCAGAGCCTGAGGAGGGCCAGCGTGGGAGACGTAGAGGCTCTAGAGGCTGACGTAGAGCCCCGAGAGGCTGACGCTAGGCCAGAGAGGCTGACGTAGACCTTAGGGGCTGATGCTGGGAGATTTCGTGGGGTAGATTGGGGCTGATATCTGTCTCGGATTGAGAGGTACTACTACCGAAGGCATTCTCTGTTGGGTGAGCCATTTCTGGCACCCAGATTGTATTCTGAAACTGCTTAATAATAAAACCCTCAAATAGCTGCACCAGTTTTCCCGCATTTGGTTTTTCCGGGGACATTAGTCCAAAAATAACGGTGTCACTTGTGTGCTTGTTTTTCCTTCAGTTGATGATCTATATGTGTTGAGACTGTACTTGTATTTATTTTCAGTGTTTACATGGTAAATAACTTGTTAATTAACATAACAAGTAGGAAGAAATAAATCAGAAAGTACAAGATGGATTTCTAAGTTAGACTTAGAAATTCTACTAAAATTAACATTCAATTACCTTTGTCAAAAAAAGGCTTTGTTGTTATTCAACATTGTGTAGGTTATAGGCTCTCTATTTCATCTTCATACTCCACATGAAAATTTGGGTAGTATTTCTTTCACTCTTAGCCAAAGAACCCTTCTTCCTTTGTGGAGAATTAGCATATAGGAGGATGACTCAGCTAGGGGATACATTGAAGGTCAAATGTCCCCATTCTTTTAGCTTCCCAAGCTCGTTGCTTCTCTCTTGTCTTATCTCTTATTACATTTGAAATCTATAGAGTACCCATTGGAAAATCATTAGACCACATATGCAAGCTAGCATAGCACAATAAAAAGCAGATATAGATAAATCATTGCATATTGAGACATTTTACCTTGGATACCGAAATGGGAAGCTAACATACAATTGGCTTCGGCAAGGCTTTCCTATTATTCAACATTGTGTAGCGTACAAGCATTCGAGTTCATCTTCATACTCCACATGGAAATTTGGGCAGCATTTCTTTCACTCTTAGCCAAAGAACGCCTCTTCCTTTACAAACAAGACAAAATTCTTTGTGTTGCCAATGATTCTTTTGGCCTAAGAAGCACTAATGAAAGAGATTGGTTTTGTCTTTGTGTGCATTTATGGTATATGCCTTTCTATCCTTGATTAGCCTATATTGATTTGACCTCCTCCTAAAGATGACATCTCTCACATACAAGTATGGGCTTCTCAAAATGACTCCATATGCATGTAGTGGAATCACATATGCAACCACATTGTCTATGAAGTTCTGATTGATGGAAACTTGAATTTTCATTACTTGTTCACTCTCAATTCCACATCCCGTCTTACTTAGCCTAGGGGATATGATTGTAGATGATTTTTATTTGTAAGCAAAGGACTTTTAGCCCACTTGCTTCATTAACATGGGTCGTTTACGGAATTAACTTCTAGTCTTTGGTCTCAATCTGGTGTAGAGTTCTTCACCTTCATAATTGATTTTGAGACCTCTGTTCTTGATGCAAGTTTGAGTGCAAAAATACTCTTCAGGATTAGAGATATGACTTGCTGTCTTGTGTAACTTGCACACATCAACCTACTAATAACACAATATTGATTAGGCCAATAAAAACCAAGAATATGCAAGTGCTTTATCATCAAAGACTCTACCTTTAATGTAACTAGATTCAAATTGCGTAAGGAACAAAATGAAAGTAGGCAAGGAAATGTAGCATATATACAAATAAATATATTTTAGAGCACAATAATATAGGAAGAACCCACTCTTTATTATAATGGTAAAATATTGTAGACCAAACACTAGCTTAGAATGGTGATAGATTATCTCTCACAGATAGAGATGTCAACTATGCTCATTCACCAAAAGTTATTAAGTTTCAATGCTTAAGACCAATATTTGATGTTTACATCATGAAGGGATGAGATATCCCCCTTTACAAATGAGAGGCCATATATATACAGACACACACACATATTGTTGAAGAAAGTGTTCGGTCTTCATGATGACACGATCTTTGTATTTGATGTAATAAAAGGAAATAAATTATTTTTGTAATCTTGCTACATGGGTTTCATGAGCAAGAAGTGTCTCTAGGTAAAAGACTTCTTCTTGATGTTTTTAGAATTTATTGTTATGTCAAAGAATCATGTCATGAATGGAGAAGCTCCTTTGGAGCCTATGTAAAATGTATTGGTGTCAAACCAACCCTCCAAGACCAAGAAGAACCCTCCAAGAGCAAGCTCACCGAAATCTGCAAGCAAAACAACAAAGGAATGTAATGTCGGCTCCAAAATGACTTAAATAAATAAATATATGACATGTCGGCTTGAAGAAAGGATCACGTCGGCTCAAATAGATGATACCAACCACTATAAATACCCTATTGAGTTATCCGCAAATGGCAGAGACAGAACTCGCATTATCCTTTGAAATGTCAATGGGTATAGGGTGCAGGAAGGCATAGCTTAGGTCTCCGATGGGTTGCAGGCCAAAGATCTTGTATGGGTGCAGGCTGGTGCAACCTCAGACATAATATAGTTGCAGGCAAGGATTTAGATGAGACAGTGAGCCGTAGTGAAACCCTCTCTGCAGTCTTGACCTAAATGAAGGCTAATATTCTGGGTCTCGGATATCACCATATTACAGATAGGTATGGGAGCAAAGATCCGCACCACAGGAATACGTGACACAGATCTCGAATGGGCATTGACAAAATGCAGATCTATTGTTTTGTTTGAGTGCAGATAGACGTGTATCTCTATGAGATCTGAATCTTTGGATAGGTACAATAAGGTACCTCTTTCATACATTTACTTTGCAAGGAAAAACATGATGACAATCTTGATTAAGATCACAGTCTCGGCATAATGAGGAGCAGCCGTAACTATCACAATCTCGACTTAAATGAAAGGTAAGGATCTTAGTGCAAGAAAGGATGAAATCACAGTCTCGGTGGACTTGTTCCGTGGCAGTGAATGTATATATGTGATGGAAAGGACCTCGGAATCCTGACTATCTTTGTATAGCCTCAGTCTCACTGTCTCAGCTTAAGGAGAAACACAACAATCCTATCGTTGTCCTCACTGTCTCGACACTTTTGTTATAACATACAATCTCTGCTGCTCACAGTCAACATGATGATGATTCCAGCTAGAGTACGACGATGATCCAAGTATGATGTAGTAGCAATGAAGCCCTCGGTGCATTGATCAAGGGAGAGAATCAAGGTCACAATGAAGATCTCAATAAAGACAAGAGATCTCTGTGATATGATGAAGAGGCTATGATGAAGATCTCAATGATGCAACAGTAATGGCTTTAGAAGTGCAGCAATCATGATGATCTCAGCAGTGTTCAAGGAAGAGGATAAGATGTCTTGGTCTTGGAGAGGCTAACTGTGTCAAGGGTCATGGTCTTGGTATTCGTCAATGGAATCTCTATAAGAAGAATTTTGCGTGGGTTTTCCTCTCCAAGAGGGAGAGGTTTTGGCCTTGGCAGTAAGCCAAATATTTGCGTTCTTGTCTCTTTTATTTTGATAGCAGTGTGATGAAGCTAACATACACACAGTAATAATGAACAAAAAATCAAGTTAAGTTTAAGTGTACAAATACTTCCCAAATTGTAATCATCCAAAGAAGAATCATTCTAATTTATGTGTGCCCTAGATTCTTCAACATGGTATCAAAGGGATAGGTTCAAAGGGCGGGCAAAATAGAGACATGCAAGAATTAAGATTCAAGCATCAACGCAAGTTCAAAGATGGCAGACCTTAGATCAAGGAAACAGTTCACAACCACAAGTCTGCAGCAATATGGGCTTTTGAACGACAACAATTCTCAGGGTACATGACAGCAGATGCCTCCCACAGCTGCACCTACAACATCTTAGTGATAGTCACTATCTCAGTTAATACCCTTTTGATTCAAGAGCACATGGACAAGACTCAAATCAGATGCTGCACTATCCTATTACATCATAGAAAGCAAACTCTAGTCAATGCTGCAAGGACTAGATGTTCAAGACAATTATTCTTGAAGGACTTGAAGAAAAGCTTCAACAAGGATCCTATCCGGAGGAAGCATCAATGCATCTACCTCAACAACAACCAACATGATCAAGGTGAAGATCTTGTCTTCACGTATCAAGTAAGTATCTTTTATTCTATAATCAAGTTTTGGTTTATTGACTTCATCAATGCAAGATGATCTATGGGTTAGACAAAGTTCTTGCAACAGGATTGACATAATCCTCATGAAGGAGTGAAGTTAGTACCTCAAGGTCTCCTTTGAAGTCATGAGAACTCTTAAGGTTCTATGAAGTAAGAAAGGAGACACGAAAGGATATACTCTCTGAAATAAAGTACAAAGGGCGCCAAAGGATGAAGAAATATCTTCATAAGATCTCAATGAAGAGATTTGGTAAATTGACAATCATCATTGATATTGATAAGCAAGGTAACAGATGTCCATAAACAAAATGGTTACCTCGATCAATAGTCTGTGGTCTCTATGTCAGATAGAGAAAGGCAAGTTGATAGGATACAAATAAGTGCAGATAAGGAGAGGAAAGGTTGTCAAAGCAAGTACTATGAAAAGATTACTTGACAGACGGAGAAAGATAAGGAAAGGATCAAGGGAAAGAGGGAGTTATGGATCTTCACTATGGATGAGATGGTATCCCTCTCAAAAGGATCCTATCAGAAGTCCCTGCAGATATCAACATAGTAAGATGCATCGTGGCATCAAGAGCTCGTAGGAAATCATGAAGAACATAGCTCTTGGGAATCTTGTTATACATTGAAGAAGAGGAAGAAGTCAAAGGAAACATTTGCCAGATGAGGATATACTAGACCCTGAAGGATCTCTGATAGAGATCTCAGCGGAGGATCTCCTAGTCTGGGAAGGCAACAAATGTCTCGTCAGAGATTCCAACTCTTGGAACTCATGAGTTGGTGGTTCAATGACATGAAGAATGGGGCAGACCAAGGGATTGAAGATCTTTTCAATCAAGGAAGCTGCAGGAAAATACTTGAAGTAAAATGAGGTATGTATGATTGTATTTGTATTTGCATTTGATATTGTAATGTCATGATATGTGGTTGCAGATAAAATAGATCAAGCATGATCAAAAGGGAATAGGTCTCCTCCTTTGAAAGGATGCGGAAAGACATAAAGTTTAACTAGATGAAATCAACATAATATGTCCTCATATGAAGTATGAGGTAGTTGACTACAATTGAAGAACTCCGAGAGCTCCTGGGAATGAAAGACATGAGGATGAAAGAGATCGTGAAACATGCAACCATGATTAAGGTAGTCAACATCCAAAGGATCAGGAAGACTTGACTAGGGAACCTCTCGGAATGATGCGAAAACTTTGATGGTAGTCTGAAAAGATGAGGATCCTTGACAACAAATATCATTGGGAGATGTGTCAACATGAATGCAGGATGATAGATACCTACAAGAAGATGTCACTGGAAGAAGGCCATCACCAAAAGGTAATATGTGATTTGTTTTTGGTGTCTGACCTCTTGGAAAAATCTGGGTGTGTATGCAGGATCAAGGAAAGAACAGTTGTGAAGGATGTCAGAACTATGTACCTTGTGATCCAGAGCAATCACTGTTGAAGAAGAGTGAAGACAGATGAGCTTATGAAGGAAGCCCCAGATATGAAGCCAAGGAGGATACTTTCTGGAAAAGAAGGAATGACATGACAGAGGAATGTAATGAATGGCTAACCCTACATGTGAAGAAATTGTGACATCGAAGTCTTGAATCATCAGTCAACTAGAAGACCCTATAAAGCACTGATGATAGAGTCCTTGGGTAAGAGGGAGCTCTGGGAAGTTCCTATGAGCAAAGGAACTCAATCAAGTTTTTGAGTAAAGAGAAACTTGGAACTTTTCCCTGGTTAAGAGGGAGAGTTAGACACGACATTCTTGTCTTCAGTTTGGAAGAAAGAATGGAGGATTGTGTAATCATCTGGCATCCAACACTCTTTGAGGATGTTGTATTGCATCCAAGACAAGAGCGGACAAGAGGACCGATATTCTTGAGGGCTGGGAACCCAAGATGAGAATAGTCCTAGTAGGGCATACTCAGAGAACACCCGGGTGGGTATGACCCTAAGAGAAGCAATGATGATGCATGTCTATCAGTCATTGGTCTCGCCAACATTGTGTGCTCTAATCTAAGTGAGAGATAGAGCTGTTCGTCAAGGCCTTGCTAAATGGAAACAATGTTGGTTGAAATGATCTATAACAAATGGATTTCAAATCTGATTCTTCTTATGAGAAATTCTTCAAATTGAGAATGACCAAGTACCATTATGAATACCTCCCTAGTTAAGAGGGAGTGTTGAAGAAAGTGTAACTAGGTTCGGTCTTCATGATGACATGATCTTTGTATTTGACGTAATAAAAGGAAATAAATCATTTTTGTAATCTTGCTACATGGGTTTCATGAGCAAGAAGTGTCTCTAGGTAAAAGAATTCTTCTTAATGTCTTTAGGATTTATTGTTATGTCAAAGAGTCAGGTCATGAATGGAGAACCTCCTTTGGAGCCTATGTAAAATGTATTGGTGTCAAACTAGCCCTCCAAGACCAAGAAGAATCCTCCAAGACCAAGCTCACTGAAATCTGCAAGAAAATCTACAAAGGAATGTAATGTCGGCTCCAAAATGAATTAAATAAATAAATATATGACATGTTGGCTTGAAGAAAGGGTCACGTCGGTTCATGGTTCATGTCGGCTCAAATAGATGATACCAACTGCTATAAATACCCTATTGATTTATCTGCAAATGGCAGAGACATAACTTGCATTATCCTTTGAAATGTCTATGGGTATAGGGTGCAGGAAGGCACGACTTAGGTCTCGGATTGGTTGTAGGTCGAAGATCTTGTATGGGTGCAGGCAGGTGCAACTTCAAACATAATATAGTTGCAAGCAAGGATTCGAATGAGACAGTGAGCCGCAGTGAAACCGTCTTTGCAGTCTCGGCCTAAATGAAGGCTAATGTTATGGGTCTTGGATATCACCATATTACAGATAGGTATGGGAGCAAAGATCCGCACCACAGGAAGATGTGACACAAATCTCGAATAGGCACAAGATCTCAGTGACAAAATGAAAATCTATTGTTTCGTTTGTGTGCAGATAGACGTGTATCTCTAGGAGATCTGAATCTTTGGATAGGTACAATAAGGTACCTCTGTCATATATTTTGCAAGGAAAAACATGATGACAATCTCGATTAAGATAACAGTCTCGACATAATGAGGAGCAACAATAACTATCACAGTGTCGGCTTAAATGAGAGGTAAGGAACTCAGTGCAAGAAAGGATGAAATCACAGTCTTGGTCGACTTGTTCCATGGCAGTGAATGTATATATGTGATGGAAAGGACCTCGGAATCCTGATTGTCTTCGTATAACCTCAGTCTCATTGTTTCGGCTTAAGGAGAAACACAATGATCCTATTGTTGCCCTCACTGTCTCGTCACTTTTGTTATAACGTACACTCTCTGCCGCTCACAGTCAACATGATGATGGTTCCAACTAGAGTACAGTGATGATCCAAGTATGGTGTAGCAACAATGAAGCCCTCGATGCATTGATCAAGGGAGAGAATCAAGGTCACAATGAAGATCTCAATAAAGACAAGAGATCTCTGTGATATGATGAAGATCTCAGTGATGCAACAATAATGGCTTCAGCAGTGCAGCAATCATGATGATCTCAACAGTGTTCAAGGAAAAGGATAAGATGTCTTGGTCTTGGAGAGGCTAACTGTGTCAAGGGTCATGGTCTTGGTATTCGTTAATGGAATCTCTATAAGAAGAATTTTGTGTGGGTTTTTCTCTCCAAGAGGGAGAGGTTTTGGCCTTGGCAGTAAGCCAAATATTTGCGTTCTTGTCTTTTTTGTTTTGATAGCAGTTTGATGAAGCTAACATACACACAGTAATGATGAACAGAAAATCAAGTTAAGATTAAGCGTACAAATACTTCTCAAATTGTTATCATGTAAAGAAGAATCATTCTAATTTATGTGTGCCCTAGATTTTTCAACACATATGTCTATATTAATACAGGTACCTTTTCACTTAAAAGTCATTTTTTCACAATTTTATTATTATTATCTTGCAAATACCATAGGTTACAAAAACCATGGGTTTGTAAATCACCAACCAATTAACAACAATGCAAATATATTTTCACTACTTTATTATTATTATTATTTTCCTCCTACTTGTCAAATACCATGGTTTACCAAAACCACGAGCTTGTAAACTACTAATGGTAAACAACCAATTAATGACTATGTTGATTGTTGATGTTTGTAGCTTAGGAACATATTGCTGCATAGACTTAAGTGTCTAGGCATGCAAAAGTTGGCCAAAGATCTCCTTAGAACACTTGCTCTAGTGTGAGCAAGCTGCTATTGTAACTTAGCCTAAGTCTAAATTGAGAAAATCACATATTATTATGTTGGTTTATTGAGCTAAAGTAATCTTAGGAAAAGTAAATTATTTATTTTAGTGAATATGTTTTAATCTCAACCCTTGATGTCAAGTGAGGCACGATATAATCTTTTGCTATTAATCACTTTGGAGATTAGTGTTAGGGATTTAGTTCAATGTAAAGTTATAAAAGTAAGGCTAGGGCGTAGGAGATGACCATAACACCAACATAAGATTGAGAGATGCTTTTCAATGGGTGTGTTGGGTCTAAGGAAGGGGTGGCAAGGGGATCCTTAGTTGAGCCTCTTACCGCTCAAACTAGCAGGGGGGTCTAAAAGGGACTCCTTAAGGGACAACTACTAGATCAAGGGCAACAATGGAGACTAGCTCACTGTCACCTCAGCTAAGACTCCCTCCTCTTTACGAACTTTCATCGATGGGAGGAGACCCAGTATATGGAAAGTCACTTGTGAAGGATGAATCAACAAATGGATGTGAAGTGACCTTAATGATCCTTTTCCTAGAAGGAGGTCAAGAATGGAGCTTGCTTGCTCTTCAAGCAAGGTACGAAGCTTTCTAGCAAGAGGTGAGGATTTAAGGGCTAGATTGAGGGGATATGACTTGTAAAGGAGTTTCCCAATCCTTAAGATCCTTGTTGAACTTGGTATCCCAAGTGGTTCTTGAAGACTCGACTTTTCAAAGGTATGGGACGACACGAGACCAAGTGGACCTAGACAAGGAAGGAGTTTAGCAACCAATGATGATATTAACCCAAACAAGGAAAGGGAAATTATCAAAACAAGAATTTCCACTTAAAGGTGTCAAATTGATCCTATGAGGTACTAGCCTAGGGAACACCAGGGCAAAGTTTGATCTTAGAGCTAGGGCTTGGGATATCTCACAATCCCACCGTCGAAATTTCTTCAAATTTGGAGGAGGCCTTGAGGACACACCATAGGTGATGCCCTAGGTGACCCAACTTGGCTAGACCTAGAAGATAAAGGGAAAGGTGAAGAAGAATGGTTCTTCAAGTGACCACCTTATTGGGCGCGGGATCCCCCAAGAGCAGTTTTGGGGCTTAAAGCCCAGATTTTGGTCCAATTTTGTTATCCAAATGTAAAGACTCCGCATTTTGTGGTCACGGAGCACATAGATGTTAAAGAGTCATAGGGTTGTCCGCCCTCATTTTGGAAATGTAATGTTGGCTGTAGAAGATATACCCATGGTCCGCAGACCATGGGATTGTATAAATAGAGCTAAGCTCCGAGTAGTTAGGGCATTAGATTATTGAATTATGGAATAAGATATGATGTATGAGAGATAGCTCTGAGTAGAAGTCTAAGTTTTGGGTCGTAGCATAGGTAGAAGCTTTGCAGCTGAGTGCGCAGAGGCCTAGAAGTCCGCAGCTGAGTGCGCGGACCCCTGCAGCTAAGTGCGCAGGGCGGGTCGAGTCTGTAATCATCAGAATTATCAATGAAGAGAAGTATTCTACAATTTCTGCGTCTTTATTTCATGTTTATGCGTTTGTTATATTGGGTATAAATTTCACTTATAATGCTTATATGATGCGCGAATGTATGTAATTGTGTTGGATAAGTGCCCGCAAGTAGGAACATATGTTTACGCGAAGCTAACTAAGATCTGATAATAAACACTTAGCCTAGTTAGGAAGATATCGCAGTTCGCTGCCCTAGCAGTGCGAAAGGACTTCAGCCCCTGGTTAGGGCTACGCAAAAGACGATTGTACCCATTCGCGAAGGTATTGTAGGGTGGAACAGAGGGTTAAGCAACCTGCGCGAAGGCAGGTATAGCTGGAATAAAACGACATCACATCCATCTCAAGGGTGCGGAAACTTGGTTCCAACATCCCCCCATACTACTTCGGGTGAGATTTCAGTCCGTGCTCCGCAGGCTGATGCCGAAAGGGCCAGTAGTGTAGGGATTTATTTGGCTAACTAACGCTGAACCTGGGTCAAGCCCCCACAAGCCAACAAATGGTTCCGTTGCCGGGATCAAAATCTGCATGAGAGGTGTGTGATGTCGTATCACTGGAATCCAACTAAGAAAGAAATCGAAGGTTGGTTGGACAGAAGGATTCACGAGTTCGCGGCGCAGGAGAACAGAAACCCACGACTGTCAAAAGAATAGTAGTTGGACCAATACCTATATATAGAGATCCACGAATTCTTTTTCGCATCCTTTCCTACTGAGCTATACGAGTGGATCACGAAGCTAGCAGATAGCCAAGGAAGGTGGAAACTTGACGGTCCTATTGTGTGGACCCCAGAGCTAGTGTAAAGATTGGAAGCATCAGGGGGATAAGATCGCGCGCACTGTCGATCATTGGCTCAATCGCATCATAGGAGGATTTGTTACTAAATTCGCTGTCAACAGCTCAGACAACTATAGTGAGGTGGCGGAGCGACGATCTTTCAAAGGACCGCAAGGTAAGTACGTAAAATCTTTGAATACTTGGATTAAAATGCTGTTGTGCGAAAAACGGGTTATGCAGCTACCTTGATGTTTGGGACTACGCGAAGCGGAAAAAGTTACAGAAACGAAGGAAATATGGGTCCGGAGTATAGCCCCTTGATTTCACCTTCATGAAGGGACGAAGAAGGGATAGTGAAGGTCTCTCTGCGAAGTGCTATTCAGTTGATAAGACAGGGATATCTGCGAATACCACCTCCGTCCACACCACCTTCGTCTTCACCGCCATCACCTCCGACTTCACCCATACCACCTCCACCATCACCGCGATTCAGTATGGCAAACACAGTGAAGTTGCCTTTGTTCAAAGGTTTGGGAAATAAGGATCCGGACCAATTCTTGTTCGTTGTAAGGGCTGTATGGGAAGCTCAAGGTGTTATAGATGACCATATAAAGAAAGCGACACTAGTTAGCGCTCTGCAGGATCGCGCGCTGACCTGGTATATTAAGTACTCCAATGATAACCCGAATGCGAGAGTAGCAGACATCCAAGCAACACTAAATAGGGAATTTAGCAGGCCTAAGTCCGAGTCGTAGTCGATTGTGGGATTCAAAGAAATCACGATGTGACCAGGCTAGACACCGTGGGAATTGGATCAAAGATTGAAGTGTCAAATCTGCGAAGCCAATATGAATTTGACAGATGGACAACATTGCGAGTGGTTTGTGGCTTCGCTACTACTTCACTTAAGGAGCGCGTTGTCACAGCAGAAGCTAACAACTCGGGCAGAGGCCTTGGAGATTGCCATGAGACTACATGAGACTCCGATGCAAGATCCTAATCTAGGAGTTCAGCAGATCCACGCGCAACTCAAGAATCTATGCCTAGAGATGCAAAGCTTGAAGCATGACAAGACAGTTTGGCTAGAGGTGTGTGAGGAGGTATGGTGTTTGAAATGCAAGAGTCAGGGTCATGACAAAGACCACTATCCGGTCTTTACAAATTATTCAATGCAAACCTACTCTGCCCAAGAGCTTTGTACCTTTAATTGTACTGCCTCTACCTCTACCATCCAATCCTTCAATGTTTTTGTAACTTAGAACATTCTGCTCTCCTTCCTCCCAAATCTCCAGTGCTTTCCCTCAAAACTTCATCCCATGGTCATCAGGTTTCAACTCAATATGAATTGCAAAACAAAAAGCAAATTTACCTCTTTCAAACTCCAAATTTGATCTTGCTATAATGCCCTGCTTCGCAACTCCTCTACTAATATCTCCTTTCCTGGTTTGCTTCCAATACTGCCACTATTTCTTTAGTCATTCAAACAAGCAGGTTTAAAACCTGCTCTGATACCACTCTTGATGCATGCTCGGCTAGGATCTGATCAACACTCCCAAATTACTGAATTTGAATCTAATCTGATAGGCACCTCCATACAACCCTTATGGGAAATAAATCCCTTTTATGCCCAAACCTTGCTCATTTAAACTTAAGTGGGAGGAGTTGCAAGGGTATATACAAAACCCTTTCGAAAACCACCAGATTCAAGAGCTTTTATATATCCAACATGACCCAAACTATAAGCAAAACCATTGTGGCCGAACTCTTCTTTATACCAAGTGCGCGGAATAAATTCAATTTGAAGCCCCTTTACCTTTCTTCTAGCTACTCTTCTCAATGACGAAGCTCTTCGTGATCACCTCATATAACTTAGCCCTGGCTCAATTTCAAGCACTAACCAAACCTTCGGGACACATCATTGTTCTTGTTGGTTTCCACCAACCAACGTGTCGTTTCCATGTCACTGCTATACACATAAGCCCGCTCCTATATTATCCCGACACTTTTGTTTATTGTCGCTTTTAAAGCTCCCGAGAAAGATCTGTCCAGGACATGTCACCCCGACGCTTTCCCAACCTTCGACGCGCTGTAAGCTATAGGCCCAACACCTTTGTTGACATGTCATCTTGAGGCTCCCTTTTGTGCGCACTGTTGATCCTCTCGGGAGACAGGTTCTAGGAGACTCGAATAATTTCCATAAGTTGCCAACCTTGTCTTCTGTTTCTGTTAACGTTTGGGCCCCACCTTTGTAATGTTCAGGCGCCGAATTATACCAAGCTCGCACCGCTCAATATCCGATGCCTTTGATTGGTTCCATTTGATGTGGCCTTTACACATCACCAACCAACATGCAAGTCTGGTGCCTAGTCAACCGACTGTTCTTCTATGCACTCTTCCTTCAATCATCTGGGATGGGAAATCTCCAAGACACGTCAGCCCGACATCGTCTCTTGATGGACTTCTTTTGATGGGAATTCAATTTTGTCTCTCATCTTTGTCAATAGATGGACTCCTTTTGAACTTCTAAAAAAAAGCTATGTCTTTCTCCTTTCTAGGTCCTTGACCCTTTATGCTCTTATCTAGACCTTTTGTCTGCAAGCTACCCTTTCTGCTTGTACTCTGTGCTTGAATTTCGTTAAAGGCTTACACAAGAATTAATATATGATCACCCTCTTCCTTTCTAAGGCTTTAATATTATCTTTTACATAGACTGCGCGCTCCTCATCTCTATCTTTCATGATTATTGTATTCCCCGCTTTTGTTGCGCTTCTCTGATCTATCCGATTCAAAAGAAATCGGCTCTATTATAGGTTTTGATCCTCCAAATAACCGCTCTAGTTCTTTTGCTACGCAACTTTGATTACTTTGGATCATTGCTTTACGTGTTCATCCAACTTCGGCCCTTCCAAGGGATGTCCGCCTCGTCTGTGCGATCAGTTCCTTTGTATTTAACTTTTGTTCTCAGACGCTTTCCCTCTTGAGTTTTAAACAATGGCTCTGCAACCTCTGCGTACCATTTACACACTCTCTCGAGTTTCGATTTACCTGCAACACTCTTGATTCACATTTATAACATAGTATACAGGGTTCAATTCACACCTACATAGGATTTGCATCCCTTCCCACTCGAACAAATGGATTCTTATATTAACAATACATACTTTGTACAAGATTACAAAAGGCCCTCTCCTCAGCCTGATTTACATTGATCGCCCCTCTTGGCCTTATGGCCATATTTGGCTTTCTTTGCTGTCCCTCTCGACCTCCTCTCTCACTCACTTCTTCTGCTCATCATACCTTTGTTCTCATTTTAAATAATTATATGAAAGAGGATTCTGAACTACAATCAGTTCAGATCCACAAAGTTCTCAACAAACCTCTATTCTAAAATCCTCTAGATCCACCTATCCTCTAAGGGATCTAATTAACTCTAAAATCTCCCTAACTCACTCGACATTTTCGAGATCTCTCCTTAGAAGTAGATCTGATTACAATTTCTCTAGTTTTCTTTAAAAACATAGGAAATACAAATAATTAAACAATTACATTTAATTAGGAACCAACTCCCTTGAAAATGAAAGACCCCTAAGTCTAGTCAAAATGCGTTTTGACTTGGAGATAAGATGCTCCTACATCATCCATGCTATAATCCAATGCAAGACGGAAATAATATCTTGAAGTTGATTTTCAATCATCTGTTGAAACCACTTGTTCTGAATCTGAAAATCCAATTAACTCCATACTCTTTGATGTTGTGTCCAAAATCTCTGATGTTGCGTGATGAAGGTCATGATCCACGATGTCCTTGATATACAGAAGCATTATTTAAGTTGCTTTCATATGATTTTTGTGTGGATATGTCATAAACCAAGAAACAAGGATCACAACAGGAAAGTGAATCTAGTCTAGTACTGGTAGCTGTGAGGGAGGGTAGTTTGGGTTATGGTGGCAGGTTCATGAGATTTTGGATGGAGGGTTCTAGGGAAAGATTTATTAAATTGGGTGTTGGAATAAACATCATGGCTTGGATAGCAGTCTATAGGTGGGATTTCTCTTGAGAAAGGTCATCGGAATCTGAAATTTTGATAGTGCTCATGACCAGAGTTTTTAGAACAACAGATGTCAGTGCTGGGAGGTGTTGGTGAAGGGTATGAAGATATCTATGTGTAGGTTTCCTTCCTCAGCAGAAGGATCAATTCTTTGGTGACAAGAACGGCAGGAGAGGGAGCTGCATGGTGAATTGGATGTTGAGAGAAATACTATGAAGATAACTAAGAAAAGGTTGAAGATTAAAAATACCTTGAAGCCATATGACAAAATTGTTGTCCACAAATCTCTACCAACTCTTGCGTTGGGCTTTATATTCAGTGTTTCACGTAAATACCAGCAACAATTTAGGAAGTGGGGGGCCCATTGCAGTGCCTTAGTTGCATTTAAGGGGAAAACTGTTGAGGGGCTTTATATTCAGTGTTCCACATAAATACCAACAATTTGGGAAGGGGGAACCCATGGCAGTGCCTTCAGTTGGTTCATAGTATTTACCTATACAATGAAAAAGGTGCATTGAAGGCAATTTTTCCCATGCCAGGTGATTTCAGAGTTCACAAAATGCAAAATTGACTTTTAAGGCTTCTATAACAAAGAGCTTTGTAAACAGAAAAACGATTGAAGTTTACCAAGATGTTTAAGTATTTCTTTCATAAATTCCCTAGTCTGTAACTGTCTCTTCATGGGTGTGTAACTGGTTAACAATGTCTTACACTCGAACGGAAAAACCATCTATCTTCTTACCATCCTTCAGTTGCATATTTCTCAAATTCTCTCTGCTTATTGTGTAAATGTACCAATGTGACTTTGTATGTCTTGGTAAGCACATTGTAATCTATCCCAAGCTTCCTCAGTACCTTTTTGTTGCATTGCTTTTGGTAAAATGCTCACGTCTATAGCACATTGGATTAAAACCTTACCTATGATGTCCTTTTTCTTTGTCAACTTTTTCTCATTTATCTGGTATCGTTAGTATCGCGAAAATAAATAGTGAAAAATTTGTCATTGTGGCTGATTTTTCTTTTTTTTTTTACTAAATGAAAATTGAAAATTACAACTTCTAAACAACGTTCAGGTATTCTCACCTTTGATACGAACTGAAATGAAAAGATAAAGACACGCCACAGATTTGTTACAACCCTACTAATATTTCAGCAAAAAGCAAAAAAAATATAAATTACATAACATAATTTTTATTAACCAAAAACTAATACAATACCATCCTCAGAAACCGTAAAGCCTTTACAAAAGTACCACAAAAGAAGATTGCAGTACAGTTCGCCCATTCGACTCTCACTCTACTTCTAATAACCGTAAATGGGCCCGTGCTTCCAATCAAAAGCTTCATCAACCAGTTAGTACTTTCCTCAACAATTACTAACGTCAATATTGTCTTGTACTTACGTTGCCCCACTCTTGCTACCCGTTGAATCCACTGTTCTACTAAAGTTTACTCACCCTATTGCAGGTATTAAAACTCTTTCCTTAAAAAATGAAAATTCTTAATTTTTTTTTTGAGTTTAATTCAGAGACAACCTTGAATGAAAAAAACAATCTACCTATCTACATTGATACTTTCACCCCACACACACATATATATATCAGTGCTGTCTCTTAATCGATCTTATAAATATTTTATATAAATTTTTTATTTTAGTCAGTAAATCCCGAAATAAGCTGAGTCCACCCTTTAGAAGGTTATTTTCAGTTTCCATATCCTTTTTGTTACCTTCATTTAACGCCAACTCTTACCACCTTTCTCACATTGTCATTTTCTAACGCACACTAATGCAGTGGGGTAACGGGACTCGCGATAGATTTTTGAAAATTAGTAATTATTATCTATCTCAACCTGTATAGGCCAAAAATAAATAGATTTCTGAGGCCATGAAATGTAAAAACATAAAAAATGTCAGTTCAATTATAGGCTCTGAGAGCTTTAAAAGGCGAGTTAATTGCACAAATGGATTATAATCCTCTAGATAACACTGTAAGTTAATTAAATTGTTTTTACAGGCCCCACAACATCGAGCATTGAAGAATCTGACTGAACTGAAAGATTTGCCACGGAAGGATGTGGGTTTGAACATGGAAGATCTACAAGATTTGAATGGGACCGAGGGGATCGATGGCAGTTATTTCATCCCAGAAAAACATGTGGATGCATTGCTTCCCGTTAGGGTGAAGGAGCAACGTCTGAGCAACTTAATGCAGTCCGTTATGGTTGGACTCTGCGTAGCAGCGATGCCAATTATTAAGAAAATCCCCACCTCTGTACTCTGGGGTTACTTCGCATACATGGCTCTCGACAGCTTACCAGGAAATCAGCTCTGGGAAAGAAGCCTCCTCCTGTTTATCATGCCTAACCGCAGATTCAAGTAAGTATGTTTAGAGCAAAATGATAGATTATGAATGATAATTAGTTTTTCCGGAATGACGATATCGTCCAGTCGAGCGTATCAATCTTCTAGTCCTGAAATAGGTGGGTAGTGAGGTGAAGGCATAGATCTTCTACTCTCCCTGATGAAGGTGAAGGTGCATAAATACATATTTTTGCATTCTCACCTACACTTAACTTCTCACCTTGTTAGAGTGACGGTGGCCTAAGCCAGGGAATGTAGAAACTGGGGATGGTGTAAAACACATATCAATAACCCTACCAACTTGTATTGGCTTGACATGTGAATACCACATTAATAATACTATAGACTTGTACTATTAGGTCTTACAATTTGTAGAGTAAATATTAAGCACTACATAAGCCAATCGATGAATTTGTAGAGTAAAGGCAGGAAGCTAATCATTAGCCCACTGCATTATACTTAATATTTGCTCAAATGAATCCTATGTTGTGACAAATATTGCTGATAGGGAATGCCGCCGGCCAATGTAGCCAACTAAATTGCCCAGTTTTGTGAACTGTTTTCACAATGTTTATTCTCAAATATAGATTTCTCCTCTAGTAAGTGGAGTCAGAAAGACTTAATACCTCTGCCATTTGATAAATTTGCGTTTTTCAAAAGCATTACTCACACCCACAGTAAAAATTTCTTCACTTCTCCAGGTGCAAAAGATACCAGTATGTTTGTGCTACAATGATAGAATATACTAAAATCGTTTAAAGCTTCAATTTTCTGATTGAATGAAACTGATGAACAGGGTCCTAGAAAATGCTCATGCTTCGTTTGTGGAGACAGTACCATTCAAGGTCATATCTGCATTCACCATCTTTCAGATCCTATACTTGCTGGCTTGCTATGGGGTTACTTGGATTCCAATTGGCGGCATTCTTTTCCCGGTGTTGTTCCTGGTGCTTATTCCGATCCGACAATACATTCTTCCCAAGTATTTCAATACTAAATACTTGTGGGAACTTGATGCAGCCGAGTATGAAGAAGCTCCAGGAATATACCGTGAAAAAACGGTAATATAAATACATAAATTTATTTTGCTTCCCACAGTAGTAACATAAGTCTTGCTTCACATATATTTGCTATATATTTAGTTCAGTTTTATGTAACTTGAGAACGGAACGGTTTCGTGATGTCGGGGAATTTTTGATCAAATTGCTGTATGAGAGTATGAGACTTTTTGTTTGTGGGATAAGGGATTCTCTGTTTATAGAGACATATATAGAGACATATATGTTTTACCTATTTAGGTTTGAAAGAACTCACCTCTGTTCAACAGTGAAAAGGGACTTTGTTCAAGGATTTCACAGTTGAAGTTTGTGGAGACGTACTCTTTTTGAATGTGAACCTATTACTTCTTACATGGAAATATATGCTTTTAACTGTTAGATCCATTTCTTATCTTTAAAAAGAAATGTTATCCCATATTAAAAATATCAGAGCAACTGTTATGTTTGCAGCTAGAGTTTTATAATCCCCTTATAAGCGTAGAAGTTTAATAGATTTCTTTCTGGCTTGGGAGCTTAAGCTGATTTTTGTCATGCCCAATCCATCAGGATGCAGAATTATCTCGCACTCATAGCACCGTGGAAAGCCTGCCCGAGGAGATGTCAGATGCCGAAATTCTGGACGAGATTACTACAAGGAGCCGTGTCGAAGTGAAGCATCGTTCAGTAAGTTGTTCCTGCAGCTGTCATTTATTATCAATGAAATCTCTATATCAAATACTCACCATGGTCTCTGAACAGATTTCTCATATGAATGACTGACTTCAAACTCGTTTGCACTGTCGACAGGGTCATATTGGAAATGGTGACATGATATAGAGTATCATGCAGCAGTAATTTTTGAATTACGATGTAAAGTGAAAGTAAAATGATTTGAAATTGGATATTAATACAAAGGTTATTTATATGCACGGAAATACCAATATTGTTACTTACATCCGTAAAGTATATTAATGAAAATGTTTAATGTTTTTTTTTCATTAAATTAATTATTTTATTTTATCATTTGATTGTTCTATCAGATAAAAGATGCACTGAATTGAAAAGAAAGAGATGTAGCTCTCAGGTGTGGCCTGCCCCTGGAGACTACACTCACAAAACTTGAGAGATGTCTCTCGTTCACTCTATT
>APFE031122605.1:0-24726 GCA_000404065.3 Pinus taeda
AGCATCAACCCAAAACATTATCTTTACATTTTTGAAGAAGAGCATGGATCGTACCATATTCAAGATTGTTCTATTCATTCTTTCAGCTACACCATTCTGTTGGGGATTATAAGGCACAATTGTTTGGTGTTTGATCCCATGTTGTCGAAGATAGTTTTCAAAATTCATTTGATGTATATTCTTTTCCATTATCAGTGCGAATAGACCCAATATGAGATTGTGCATCATTTTCAATCCATTTATGAAAATTCTTGAATGTTAGGAAAGCATCAGATTTGTTCTTCAATAAATAAACCCAACACATTCTAGTGTAGTCATCAATAAATGTCATGATATATTTATTTCCATTTGTAGAAGGAATAGGCATTGGACCACATAAATATGAATGAATAAGTTCAAGTTTTCTATGTGCTCTTTAGTGTGAATCATGAAAAGACTGTTTGCTATGCTTTCCTAGAATGCAAGCATCACATTGCTTAAGTTTCCTAGGAATTGTAGGCAAACTAGCAACACCATTTTTCTTCAACAAGCGGAAACTGTCATAGTTGAAATGTCCAAATCTAGCATGCCATAATAAACTTGATGGAAGTGTACCTTCTTCATGATGAGCATTGTATACGAAATGTTGTGCATGAAAAGAGATTCCTTGCAGCTTGATAAGCCTCTCTTCCTCTATTCCTCTCATGACAAGTGAGTGGTTAGATGCTTTTCTTACCTCAAACTTGCCATCAAACATATGAATGGAGTGACCTTGCTGGCGGATGTGGACCAAGGACAACAAGTTTCTCTTGAGCTGTGGGAGATATAGAACATGATACAGAAGAAAGTCTAGAAGACCAGGCAGTTTAAGCTTGATTGTGCCAAGCCCTGGTGGCTTGATTTTTGATTGATCTGCAAAGTATACTACTCTATCAACATTGTCAGTGAAATCTTCAAAAAAAAAAAATTCTATGAGACATGTGGCAGGTTGCTCCTGAATCAAGCAACCAATCATTTTTCCATGAAGCAAGTGAAGCATTAAACAATTCTTCATTTACTTCAATGTTACATTGTGTCTCAACATAGTGAGCGGCTTCAGGTGCTTTACCTTTGTCTGTATCATCAGTTTTACCTTTCTATTGGTTTCTTTTCTGCTCAATTTTGTCGCATGGTAGCTTGCATATAGAGGCATCATGTGATCCATTTCTTTTGCAGTGTATGAAATGCAAATCTGCCTTCTCTCCTTGAGAATGTTTGCCCCCCCTGCCTCTAAAATATCTTCCTCTTCTTATTCATCCACCTCTTCCTCTTGTAGAATATTGAGCAAGATGATTTTCTTTATGAGCAAGGCACACAGTCTCTCCAGAAGATTCAGGGGTTGTCTTCTTTCCAAAAGCTTTCTCTCTTTCAGCAAATTTCTTCACAAGAGAGTCAAAGGTTATATCTTTGAGATCTCCATTTGCTTGCAATGACTAAAGATAATTGGAGTAAGTAGGATAGAGTGCCTTGAGAAAAGCAAAAAGAGAAATATCCAATTCAACCTTAGTGGATTTTATATCATGCATTATACAATTTACTTCAGATGCAAGAGCAAGACGATCATTATTTTGCAGTTCAAGAGTGAAGAGTTTAATCATGAGTTGAACGACTTCAAGTGCAGAATGTGAGTCATAGAGTTCTTTCAGCATTTGTAAAGCTTCAAAGGCAGTTGAATATGACGAAATATGGTGACTCACCTCTTCATTTACAGATGTTGTGATTAATGCATAAGATTTTTTGTTCTCGTTTTCCCAAATGATGAGCTATTTGTCTGAGGTATGCTATACTGGGTCATTGTCTCCTTCTCTGACACACACTCCTTTCCACAACTCATTGAAGATGAGGGTGTGTTTTATCATCCAGGACCATTCAGGATAGTTCTCCTTGCCAAAGAGAACTATTCCTACCACGGATATGATTGAATGCATTCTGTAAAAAAAACTTTTGCTAATAGAAAAAAATACTTCTGCCAATATACAGTAAAAATGTACTCAGAAGGGCATTCTCAAAGGGTATTATCGTCCACTAAAACTTCTAACATAAGGTTTTCATGTACCCATTGAATCACTTCCATCACAACTTCAATACACAGAGAGAAAATGACTTTCAAAATGTACACGACTACCAATAAAAAACATTCAATGCATATGCAGTATACAAAGCCAATTCTTCATACCATACGACCTCTTTTAAAAGGGCTCAATGCATCATGGATGTTATGCCTCCACCAAATATTCTGCTACAAATTTGTTGTCATCGTTCAAATGTATGCTTTCAACTATACCATGTCAGTTGAATGTCACACAGAGAGCGCAGGTACAGAGAGCGCAAGGATGGGAGACAAAACACTGGTAATCAGTTACTGAATTATGCGGGGAGCAGTGGAGCAGACTAGGAGTTACAAAGACATAAAGGCTAAAAAAAGGAGTTGGCTCTAATACAATTTTTTTTTTTTAGAGTAAGTATTCAACATTTTTTTTAAATGGAAGTAAAAACCATTTCCTTTTTTTGCAAAATGGATGAAAAAAACACCCTTAAAAAAAAGTGTTGATTCTAAAATAATGAAAAAAAAATCGGGTTACAATTTTGACATTTTTTAGAAATGGAATTAAAGATAAAATATCCGGACTTTGAAAAACTATAAAATTCCAACCATTCTCAAACATGATGTTAAAGATAGAATATTATATCTCAAATTCTGATAATTCCATCAATTTCCATCCATGTTGTTAAAAATAAAATATCTTGACTCTAAAAGACCCTGAAATTGTAATTGTTTTCAACCATAGCATTAAAGATAAAATATCATGACTTAGAAAAACATTAAAATCTTGAGAATTTTTCAACCATGCAATTAAAACCAAAAATTATGACTACAAAAAAGTCTCAAATTTTTAAAATACTTCAAGCATGACATTATGAAAAAATGTTATGACAAAACACATTAAAAATCGCCACCCAAGAGTAATTTATTTTTTTAATTTTAAATATGTAGCGATTTTAAAATATTAGTCTAAGACAAGTCGATACATTGCAACAAAAATACAAAATAAAAACCATCAAATTGACACACAATGTAGGTGAACTCGACCCGTTGTAATGAAAATTTAAAGAACAACAATGAAATTGATACATTATGGGGCAGACTCGATTCGTTATAATGAAAATTTTAAAATCAACTATCAAATTGCCCATAATGGGATCGGGTTGTTAGACGAGCATCGACACGAACCCTATAGAAAAAAATGAAAATGAAAACCAAAATAAAAAATAAAGGTATAAAAAAATAAAAATGAAAAATACAAAAGAAAACAAAACAATAAAAAAAGCACAAAAAAATAATACAAAAGAAAACAAAAATTTTAATATTGATAAAAAAAACAATGAAATTAAAGAAAAACAAAAATTAATAAAACAGAAAAAACCAAAATTTAAAATTGAAAAAAAATACAAATAGAAAACAAAAATTCAAATATGGAAAAAAACAATAAAAAAAACACAGAAGATAATGCAAAAGAAAAAAAAAATATATTATTAAAACGTTAAAAAACTCTGTAAAAAAAAACACAAAAATATTCCTTAAAAACACCAAAATATTTTAATATAGAAAAAAAACAGCAACAAAAAAACATTATATTTTTTAAATAATAAGCGAATTTAAAGCATATAAAAAATTAAAAACATTGACAAAACCGACTCAACTATAAAAAAGACCAAAAAAACATAAAAGTTAAGGTTAAAAAATAATATAAAATTAACTTATAATATATAAAAAATGACAAAAAAAAAAAAGTAAAAAATATATATATTTTTTAAATATCATAAAATAAGTAAAAAAAACAATATTTAACAACATAAAAATAAAATAAAATCACTTTTTAAATTAAGAAAAATTTACATAACTATAAATTAAATTAAATTAAAAAAAGAACAATGAAAAAAAAAAAACAAAAAGAAATTAAAAATCACAATAAAAGAACCAATTAAAAAGAATAATAATAATAAAAATTATAAAAAAATAAATAAAAATAAAAAAATCTAGCCACCCATTAGTGGGGTCGGTTGCAGACATGGGCAGGGAGGCTGGTAGCAAGAGGATGGTTCGACGCAGCCGCATCCCCGCTCGCACCCACGACAAACCCCGCCCAGGGGCTACTAGTCCAATTCCTGGAATCGGCCTACCAGCCCCTAGTGAGGGTTGTGCATGGGCGCGGGTGGGGAGGCGATTGCGTGCTACCATCATACCTGCCTGCGCCCGCGGCCAAGCCTGCCTAGGGGTTGGCAAGCTGATTTCGGGAATCGACCTACCACCCCTTGGGCAGGGTTCATCACAGGCGTGGCATGTAGTGAGCCTCTGTGTCTGCAGCCTTAGCCAACCTCACCCATGGGTGGCCGAATTGTATTTATTAGTTTTCTTTTTACATTTTTACGGGTTATATATATATATATATATATATATATATATATATATATATATATATATATATATATATAATATATATATATAATATATATATATATATATTATTTTTAGTTTAGTCTTTTTGGTTATGTTTTTTATTTTTATTTTTATGTTTTATTACCAACATGAAAATCACTAACATTTAAAAAAGGTGTTCATACTCGATACATAAAAAAAATGTAAAGTGTTAAAAATAAACTCTTTAAAAAAATGTGTTGATGTTGCATTAACACTTTCGAAAATCAAGATGAAAATCTCTTAACGTTTTAAAAAAAATGTTCATACTTGATACATAAGAAAATCTAAAGTGCCAAAAATATGCCAAAAAAAAAAGTATTATGGCATTACGACTTTCCAAAATCTAGTGATTTTTTTCTACCTCTAAAGAATGGGTACCAGTTCATTTTCCGATTTGATCGGTAACTATGTTAGAATGAATTGTTGATATGGCCTTGCATTGATGACTGGACCCTAGCTAGAATGATGTTTATACGTTGATACATTTATTCGATATATGTCTATATATAGTTATGGTTATATTATACATGTATCACGTTAATTTGATGATGTTGCAGACAATGTATCCTTCACGAATTATGATAAGGTATGTTGGTTTATTGTGATTTGATTTAGCTAACGTAGTATGCCTTGTATGAAAGAGATAAAATGGCTAGAAAGGGCTAGACTACATGGAATCTCCCTATGCATCATATGGGTAGCATGGTGTGGGGCACTCTTTTGACTCGGCAGATACATTGAGAAACCTGAAGGAGGAAATAAGGAGTTACAAAGCAGACATTGACAAATCATGCAAGCACAAGTGAAACAAGAAGAGGTGAATGCGCTACTACTTTAGAGTTTGTCAGATTTGTAGTGATAGGGACCACTTTGAATCATCCATGGACATGAGGATATAACGGATGGGGCATATGGCACTGCGTCTCCTAGTAGACAAAGGCCAGATAGATCTGACATGATTAGAGATGGCAGGTTGTTCGACACTCCAGATAGGAGAGGTGGTCGACGCAAGTACTATTCTAGTTTTGGTTCTAACATGCATCATGATCGTCATCATTATCATCCTTAGAGAAGGAGTGATAGGGGATACTTGCCAGATGAGTTTAAGAATGAAAAGCCACCTATATTTGATGGGGAGATGAAGAAATTGCAGGATTCAGATGCATGGTTGCTTGGTATGAAGAAATTCTTTTGATTACATGATTACTCATAAAACATGAAAGCAAAGACAACCACTTTCAGTCTCAAAGGTAAAGCGGATATTTGGTGGGAAGACATGAAGAATGTCAAAATTATACATGAGGATTATTTGACTTGGCATGCATTTGAAAGGTTCTTCAAGAAGAAGCACTTGTCTCAGAGGTGCTATGATGACCAAGCTAAGGAGTTTTATGAGTTGTAGATGGCTTCTATGATACATGTGAGTATACTAGAAGGTTTTTGGAGTTGTTGAAATATGTGCCTTACCTCAGGGAGGAGAAGGCGAAGGTTTAAAGATTCATCAGTGGACTTATTGTTGCATATATAAACTAGATTGAGTTTGATGAGCCTAGATCATTGGAGGTAGCCATAAACAATTTGAAGCATTGTTATTAGCAGACGAAGCACAATGCTAACCCTAAGCATGATTTGAAAAGAAATGAGAAATCTAAAGGAAAATGGCCACCAAAGAGAGGAAGACCTACAGATGCAAGCGAGAATGAAAATGTAGTTCATTATAAGAGATTCAATACAACTAAGAAGGGATGTGGAGAGAAGAAGGCTAGAGGTAGTGGTAGGGAACCAATGTAGTGTTGTATATGTGGAAAGGATCATCGTAAGAGTTATTTTCCACAGTATCATAGTGGTGGTATACCCTAGCTATACAATGCTTAAGAGGCACATAAAGTTGGTGATGTTGGACATAACATTCCTCGGATATATGCAGTTGTGGACAAGAGGTAGGTGGACCATTAGGCATCAATCATTGAGTTTGACAATAAGCTCTATGATCAAGTTGTTTCTATTTTATTTTTTATCTTGGATCTAACTATACTTATATTAATCCTAACCTTGTTGATAATTGTGGTTTTAGAAAGGGAGTGCATGTAGAATCTTGGTTGAGTACAATTGGCTACAGGTACAAATAAGTAAGTTCACCATTAGGTGAGAGCTTTTGCATTTGTGTTAAATGTTATGCCTATAGTAGCACATTTGAATGGACTGCCATTGGGATCATATATTATGTTTTTGTGTATGGATTAGATATACCTTCACAGAACCGAAGTGGATTGCTTTGACAAGGCCATTGAGTGTGTGGATGATAGTGGGGAAAATACGACTTTGTAGAAAGAACTATACATAAGTAAGGATGGTTACTATTATGCAGGCTAAGCATAGTTGCAAAAAAGGCTGGATGATGTTTGTAGTACACATTTCTAGTGACAAGGGTAAGGAGGTTTAGGGTGTCAATGTGTTAAGAAGGTTCCCAGTTTTGCAGTAGTTTTAGGATGTATTATGTGAGGACATTACAGAGTTACCACCTCACAGTGAGGTAGAGGTTTCTATTAAGTTGGCGCTAGGGGCATCTCTAGCATCAGGAACACCTTAGAGGATGAGCACACCTGAGTTGGTTGAGTTAAAGTTGTAGTTGAAGGAAATGTTGGACAAGAGATACATTAGGCCAAGTGTATCACCTTTGGGTGCACCAATGTTGTTCGCGACGAAGAAATATGGCACTCTGAGATTGTTCAATGACTATAGGAAGCTCAACAAAGTAACGATCAAGAACAAGTACCCATTATCGAGGATCAATGATTTTTTTATCTAGTTGAATGGAGAAAAAATGTTCTCTAAGATTGACTTGAGATCGTGATTCCATTAGGTACGCATAAATGAAGAGGATATCTTCACGACTATGTTCAGGACTAGGTATGAGCATTACAAGTTTTTTGTTGTTCCTGCGGGTTGACTAATAATCCAGCTACATTCATGTGTTTGATGAATAGTGTGTTGCGTCCTTATCTGTACAGGTTTTTTATTGTATTCATTGATGACATACTGGCATAATCTATCAATGAGGAAGAACATGTCGAGCATTTAGCAGCAGTGTTGAGATTTCTAAGAGAGCATCAGTTGTATGCTAAACTTAGCAAGTGCACCTTCTTTCACACAGGTGTACATTATTTAGGGCATGTTGTCTCCAATAATGACATAGTAATGGATCGAGAAAAAATAAGTACAATCATGGAGTGGGGAGCTCCTAAGAATGTGCATGAAGTGAGATCAATTATGGGATTGGCAGGTTACCACATGATGTTCATCAGGAACTTCTCATACATTTGATATCTTATCACATCATTGTAGGGGAAAGGTAAGAAGTTCGAATAAATAGAAGAATATGAGGCTAATTTTGAGCAACTTAAGCAATTCTTGACACATGCACCAGTACTAAAGATTGTGGATCCGGACAAGGAGTTTGTAGTGTGTATTGATGCTTGTAAGAGAGCAATTGGAGAAGTTCCCATGAAAGAAGGAAAGGTATTGTGCTATGTGTCACAAAAAGTGAATGAGCACAAGTAGAAATATCCAATGCATGATCTTCAGCTAACAACGATTATACATGCATTGAATAAGTGGAGACACTATCTTTTTGGCAGTAGGTTTATGTTGATGAGCAATCACTGTGGGTTGAGATATTTGTTTGGTCAACTGAATTTGAATGCCATGCAATCTAGATGGTTAGCTACCCTTAGTGAGTTCAACTTTGAGATCAGATAGATCAAAGTGAAGGAGAACCAGGTTGCGGATGCTCTTAGTAGGAAGGTATGAGTAAATCATATAGCAGCTATGATCTCTTATGGAACAAAGTTATAGGATAGGATATCGAAGGGAATACAATGGGATGATAAATACATGGAGATTATGCACAGGTTACAGTAGAGAAGAAGTACAAGTATAGGTATAAGTATAGGGGTAGGTATAGGTACAAGTGATTGGGATGCAGACTATCATCTCACAGGAGATGGTTTAGTGAGATTTAGAGACATGATCTATGTGTGGAATTGTAGTGAGTTGAATAAGCTTATCTTGAGGGAGTTTCATGCCAATCCATACTCGGGTCATCCAGGATATCAGAGGATGTTGAGGGTGGTGAAGAAGTTCTACTATTGGCCAAATATGAAGAAGGAAGTGGCAGAGTTCATGGCTAGATGTTTAGATTGTTAGGAGGGCAAAGTGGAATGTAAGCATCCAGGTGGTTTACTACAACCTATAGCAATTCTCGAATGGAAATTGGAGGTCATTTCCATGGATTTCATTACAGGTCTCCTGAGGATAGTTAAGCAACATAATTCTATTATGGTCATGGTTGACAGGTTGAGCAAGGTATCTCACTTCATTCCAATAGAGACTACCTATTTAGCAAGTGAGGTAGCACAGGTGTTCATCAGAGAGAAATGAGACTGCATGGTGTTCAAGAGAATATTGTGTTAGTCAGGCATGTACAGTTCACTTCAAAGTTTTTGAACGAGCTATTTGATGGCTGGGCACATAGTTGGCCTTCAATACATCTTATCATCTACAGATAGATGGAAAAACATAGAGGGTCAATAGGATATTATAGGATATGATGAGGATGTACCTGATGCACGAGTAGAGGAAATGGGAGGAGTATCTTCTATTGGGTGAGTTCACATACAACAATGGTTATTAGGAGTCATTAAGGATAAGTCCTTTCGAGGCATTGTGTGGGCAGAGTTGTAATACTCCCATCAACTAGAGTTATCCAGTGAACATGGTACTTATTGGACCAGACATGTTGGCAGACATGGAGTAGGGTATGCAAGTTATAAAGAAGAATTTGAATACAACATGGATAGATAGAAGAGTTATGTAGATCATCATAGGATATTCAAGGAGTTTCAGGTTGGGAAGTATGTGCATTTGTGCATCAAGCCCAAGAAAATCTCTCTGAGGATTGGTTCATGTGCGAAGTTGGCACCATGATATTGTTGACCTTTCGAGATCCTTGAGAGGATTGGAACAATGGCATATTGAATTACACTACCTTTGATAGTGAAATTCCATGACGTTTTCCATATTTCATTCCTTAAGAAGTATATAGATGTTGATCATGTTATTGATTCATCTGTATTGTAGGTGGAGCAATAAGGAATCTTCCAAGCGAAGCCTTAGTACATATTACATTGGAAACATCTCATGCTAAAGAACGGAGTCATAGAGCAAGTTAAAGTGCACTGTAATCACTTTAGACCTGAAGAACCTACATGGAGGATGGTGGATTAGATGCGGCCCATGTGTCATTGATTGTTTGTCGGTTGAGGCAAAGATGTTTTGGTTTGATTTTGGTATATGTTTGGTATATGTTTTGTTGATGTTTTCGTATATGTATGTATATGTATACGGATGTAAATACCACAATGAGCTATGTTATAAAGATCCAATAAGCAGTATGGGTCTCATGTTATTATGGTTGTTATATCGTCATGCTGTTATGATGTTTCATTGTAAATACTATAATGAGCTAAGTTATAAAGCTCCATGGGTAGTATGTTTCATTTTTAATGGTTTTGCTAAGGTCATAGTGTGGTTTAACACCGAGTGCAGTATTCCCCAAGGGGGAGGGTTTTGTAACAACCCTGGTGAAAATTCCAATTTAATAAAAGTAAATAAAGGAAAAATAAGACCACAGTTAAGGGACATTTATTCGAATGTTGGGAAAATATATCCTAGTGGGCATCACTGGATATGTGTTTTGGCTAAGAAAAAATGGAAAAGGCTAAAGAAAAGCCATTAAAAGGAAAAAGACATTTTTGGCACATTTCTTTATGAAAATAAAGGGAAATAGGAGAAAAGTAAGGTGAAAGGTCACATGTTGCATGTGAGAAGTAAATTCAAGCAAAATAATGGAAAATGAAGAAATTAGAGGCCTCATTAATAAAAAGTCTTATAAGGATCTGCTAGAATGAATTTTTATAACCTATTGTTGGTTCAAGTTTATAGCTCTCTCATTATTCTCTCTCTCTCACTCTTGGTAAATTAGAGTTTCTTGGAGCACTCTAGCTTTGGATCAAGGAAGGAAGAGCAAGAAAAAGGGAAGGAAGGAAGGAAAGGATCAATGTAGAAGAGAATGATCAAGCAACTTCAAAAGGAATACTTGTAGGTGAAATTTTGCATTTGTGATTTCCTAGATTGTTTGGACATGCATGTCTTTGCATATTGGTGTATGGTTCTCTTGTTATCGGTGGCATGGTTTTTTCGGGTTATGACATTGGTTTTCAGCCTAGCCTTTCCTTTTTCCAGATGTCATCGTGTTAGGAAGTTTATTTTTATTTTTTAGATTTGGCTTATCGAATGGATTTCAGAATCCAAGGCAGAGGTGGTCTCAAGGTTCATTCCCAAAGGCCTAGGAATCCCTTGACTAGTTTTGGTGGGGGTGCATGGTAAATCCCAAAGGAGAAGTCTTGGTTTAGGGCCTAGTGATCTAGGTTTGGATTGCAGTAAAGCTTGAGAGACTAGTTTCAGTGTATGGCCCAGTGATTCGGGTTTGTATTGTGGTAAACCCTGAGAGACAAGGAGATGGAAAATTCCTCCAGGACAGTGATGGATTTCAGATGGAATTCCATGTTTTGTTTAGTTGTGATCAGAGCACTGGTTTTGGTCTGATCACGGTTTGAGGATGGTGGAGGTGGTTTAACCATTATATTCCCTTGGTTTTTCACTGATTGGTTGTTCTATTTGATCCCACATTCTTGCTTGGAATGTGTCACAGGTTGACTGTCTGAAAGAGATATTTGGCTCAACCATGTCTATGGTCGGGTGGTATGTGGAAGTCCCAAACATAGTCGAATATGTGGATTATTAATAAAAGATAATTTCTCTTACTTTTTCACTGTTTTATATGTGGATTTAATGGTTGTCATATCCCTGATATTTATATGGTTTTATGCTTCTTATAAGCATGGTTAAATGACCAGTTCATGCCATGGTTATTTCATGTATTCACTTGTAATTGTTAAATGGATGGATGCAAGACCTAGCTGATGATATAATAGTTCAATGGTGAAGGAGGTGACCCTTCACCTCCTTCTTTGATGGATTCTGAAGGTTATATCAATTTATAACAAAAGAAGGGAGAAAATCTAGAAGAAGAATATGAATATTTGAAGCAGGATAATGAGTCTTCGTGATGCTACACTGATGAGTTGTGAGTGTTATCTAGATTGTGATCTAGAGGATCTAGAAGGTCCATTTACGTATTATAAATTCTAATTTTGATATAAATACAAGATATAAAGGCATCAAATCCATTCCTCGAGTGTGCTTATTTCTCTCACCCATGTTAATTCTAAAAAATAAACAAAAATATTTTATCTTGGAAACCAAAAACTAGGGAAATCATATTGATTTTTCAATATATATTCATATATACAACATGACAATATATATATTTATAGTATATATATATATTATATATTTATTATATATATATTATATATATATTATAGTATATATATACATATATATATATATATTATATAATATCTTATTATATATATATATTTTATATATATAGAGAGCGAGAGAGAAGAGAGAGACGAGAGAGAGAGAGAGGATCCTAAAATATTATTTTATTTACCGTTGATTAGAATGTAATCATATTTCCTTCGATTAAAGTACAAAACAATGGGAAAAATCAATATTTTCCACAAAACTTCTAAAGGTGAAAACTATATGCTAAAAATTACCAAAAATGGACATAAAAATATACCCAATATTCTTTTGAGGGAACTTCTCTTGAACCCCCAAATAAGGTCCTCCTACCCCCTTATTAATCAACTAAGAAATAAGGGCCTTCACACCCCCCCACCCCCTCAATCACGCTCCAATTGTGCCTAGCACAATGTACAACATGAGGAGGTATTTGTGCAAAGAATATAACACATATCCAATAGTCTTGCATGTGTTGTTTTCTTTGAACATAGAGTAATGTAGGAGTGCATGATCAACAATCTAGGGCAATAATGCCCATTATTTCTCTACACTATGGGAGCTTATTAGTGCTCATAGATTTTTTTAATGAATACGAAACATTCTTTAAAGTGTTTACCTTCACCATTACAACCTTATTTTCATCAACCATATGTCTCACAAAGTGATACCAAACATGAATATTATTTTCTTAGAATGATTTGTTTTGTTCTTCGCATGGAGGATTGCACTCTAACTATCAAAATCTATCATTCTTATACCTACCCAATACTTGAACCCAAGCTCTACAACCATAATAATTTTGTGATTGCATGAGTGGTTGTCATGTATTTAGTATTTGTAGTTGAGAATTCCTATATATACTATCTCTTACTCTTCCAACTAATTTCTCATCCAAATAGATTCAACATTTACGCACTTATAGATCTTCTACGATCTATATCTCCACCTCAGTATGCATCAAGAAAGCCATGTATATTCAATTCTCTATGCAATCCTAGTCTTCCTTAGGATTACAATCCATAATTAGTGGTGCCATGAAACTAACTTAAAACCCTCTTTATTATTTTCCAATGATCCTCTCTTGGTTTTGGAAAATACTTACTCAACACTCCTATTTCATGTGAAACATCCTATGCACTACAAGCCATCGCATACATTAAATTTCCAACCATGCTGGCTTGTGGAATAAGGGACATGTCCTATTACACTTTGTATTTCTTGGAACATTGTTCTATAGATAAGTTTACACCTAAAGGATTAGCGATATTTACTGATTTACATTTATACATATTAAACCTTTCCTCAATTGTCTCAACATATTTCCTCTGATTTAGCAATAATTTCCCTTTTTCTATCTCTTTTAATTTCTATTCCCAAAATGAAATTGGAAGCACCAATATCGTTCATGTCAATTTTAGATGAAAAGTATGTTTTCATTTTCTCAATGATTTAGTTCTCCTTTCCAATGAACAACGTATCATCCACACACAACACCAAAACAAATAAGATGATCACCAACTAATTTTAAATACACAAAATGATGTACTTTTCTCCTTGTGAAGCAAAAGTGCCAATATATGTGTATCAAAATGTCGATACCACATCCTCTTTGATTTCATTAAACCATACAAGGAATGTTTCATCTTACATACTCGTTCTTTCCCTCTGACAACAAATCCTTATGGTTGCTTCATGTAGATTTATTATTCTAGATACCCATATAGGAATGTTATCTTCACATCCATTTGTTCTACTTGAAAATCAAAAGTAGGAGCAATAGATAAAATAAGTGTAGGATAATTTAACATGGAAACAGGAGAAAAAATATCACCAAAAGAAACTTCCTCTACTTGGTAATAACTTTTGGCCAGTAGTCGAGCTTTATGTTTCTCCAATATACCTTTTTCATTCAAATTTCTCTTAGATACCCATTTTCTACCAATGACCATTCTGTTAGGAAAATTGACTTGGGATTAGAGTCAAGTTTAACCAGGCTAAACAAGGGTAGTTTTGGGGCACATGGTATTGTGTACCCATGGTTCTCTTCCCATGGTATTGCATGTAATGGAGGCTATGAAAGGTTGGGAAGACTTCATTCTCAGGTAGGCTAGGGAGGTGAGTTGTGTAGGCTAACTTGGTTGGGTTGGCCAGGGTTTTGGCCAAGGATAATGAAATTTAGTTATCTTGGGTTTATTTCAAGAGTTGGGGTTTCCCTAAGGAAAATACTTTGTGAATTATATATATGTTTTATTTTTGTGGTTATTTTGTTTGTTCCTCTCGGTAAATAGTTAATGCTCTCAGGTTAAATTTTCTTCATTTGGTATCAAAGTCACTTTGGCTTTAGAGGGATGCTCCTATTGCTAAGGATTTCTGGCTTGATGATCATGGATGAGGAGAACCTTGTGGATCAGGAAGGCTTGTGTGAGGCCGCACACAAGTGCAAAACTAAGGTTGATGGTGGTTGTTGATGAGGGTTGCATCGAATACCGAGCCAGCTCTCAAGCAAGATGTAAGGAGAGTGTTGATACAATGCAATAGTGCACATGCATACCTAGAAGATCCATTCACCATACTGAATGTCGTGGATGAGGTGGATGAAACTTGATGCGATGGAAATTGTTTCGGTGAGGCATGCTATTTGTAGCCATGGGTAAAATCTAAATGAAATAGAAGAGAACAACGAATTCAATCATAGCCACTGGCATTTTGTAGTATTTATGGCGATTTGTTATGGGATAGTGGAAGCCATGAGCGGCTTGCAAAATGTTGAATGCGTTGGTGCAAACATGTCTGAATTAAGAATTGATACCCAATAACGGGGTGTGGATTCAGGAAAATATCTTCATTTCTAGTGAGGGTGGAGATTCGCAAGTAGGAGGAGTCCCTTTTAGTGACTGAAGATGGTCACCCAGTTAATATTATGAATGAAATAATAGTTTTTTGCACCTGCGCATTAGCAGGGGTTGATATCCCTCACTTATGCTATAATCCCCACCAATCTATCACCGTAAATTGTTGTATCTATCTCGTTGAGGTCGAGAAGAGTCCCAAGTTTATGGCATCTTGCGACATTCGTGTGCTTCCTGAAATGAAGAAAGATAATGATATCTCGATTGGAAAAAAAGAAATGCAATGGGTGATGGAGTTTCATCCTCTGGATTATCTAATCTATGAATAAGTAGGGGAGTGTAATCTGCAAAACTTTAGGATAAGACCATTGATGTTTCATTGAAATAAAGAGATCGATGGTGATAATCTTTGACCTTTTGTCGATACTATCATGACCAAGTGTATTTGATGTAAAAGGCTTGCTAGACTCCACGGTGCTTTAGATCACGTTGTGTATAACGATTCCGATGTTTTGGGTAAAGTCATTGTTCTTTATTGCAAATATGGCTTTTTGGATTAATACCATCGATGCAAGCACTTTAGGCCAAGATATCTCAATGCTTCTATTTCCTCGGAATGGTGAAAGCTATGGTAGGGCTCATTTTTTATGTTGCTGCTAAAGTTCGAGCACAGACAAACTAAGGGATTAGGAGCATCATGGTCATGGAGGCCATGGTTATCGTACATTCAATGATGAAGAAATGATTGTTCTAGTTAATAATTCTACTAGGTAGCCATTTCTTCAACCATGACACTCTTTTAGAGTCTTCCATCTTCTAAATTAACACCTCCCTAATAGTTCTAGTATCATCATCAATAATAAACAAAGAAAAATATGACTGTAAATCAAGTAGATTATACCTTTCTCGATTCATTCTTTCCTAGACTCATCTCCTCAACACTAGAGCATATAGTACTTCATATTTTGATTATTTTCCTTATATATATTTTGATTCACCATAATTTAATTCAAAATATATATTTTCTAGTTCTTAACCCATTAGTGTTTGACAACTTCTTTTATTTATCTAAATATATCTCCAATATACAAAACCATCTCCTTTTATGGTTTCTAAGTCTTCTAAACTTGTAGACCATCTTTATAACCAATAAAGATACACCTTTTAACTTTCCTATCTAGCTAACTCTTATTCTCCTTATGAACATGTACATAAGCATAACATCCAAATACCTTGAGATATTTAAAAGAGGGCTTCTCACTAATCCATACCTCACATGGAGTCCCTTCATATAAACTTGATTAATATTATCTATTTACGAGGTAACACATGGTGTCCACTCCCTCTTCCTATCATTACTATCCTAACACATCGCCACTAAGCATGATACTTTCCATTTCCATCAACATCCTACCCATCCTTTGTCAAATACACTCTACTAAGTTGTTGGACAAGTCGTGTTATACTTTTGTATACCACACTTCTTAGATAATTCTTCAAATTAACTCTAACAAAATTCTACACCATTATCTCTCCTCAAGACCTTGATTTTCTTCTTTATCTAACTTTTCACAAGAAACTTAAATTGTTTGAAAATTCCAAAGACATCATATTTTCCTCCAGTAAATATATCCACATGTATTCCTCGAGAATTTATCTATAAATGAGACACAATACGTATATTTACCTAGTCCTCGAACCAACAAAGGTCCAAATACATCACTTTTCACGAACTATAATATTTCCTTTGACCTCATTGAACCGTAGGGGAATCTAACCCAATTCTCCTTCCTTATAAACAATGTTCAGGTAAATAAAAAATTTGAGATCAATTAGGCATACCTTCTACCATACCATTTTGATGTAGTGCGTGAAGGCATTTCCCTTTGATATGTACCATTCCTTGATGCAAAAACATAATATTTTCTCTAGAGGCTATAGGTGTTTTTCCTTCTTCTTATCCATTCCCGGGAACATTGAAATTGTTGCACCATCACTAACAATGCTTTGCAATAGCTTATATATATTTACAATTTGAACTCCCCTCAAACATAACAGTTGTCCTTGAACCATCATGTAGGTATCCTATTCAAACATTATTTTTACACCTAAATCACTCATCTTGATTACATAAATCAAATTTCTCACCAATCCTAAGATGTGAAATATAATAAGGAGTTTTCAATTCCTTCCACACATGAGTTTGAACTCGACTTTCCCTTGTTCTATGGTTTTGACTATCAAATCATCTCCTAAGAAAACATTACCCCCATCATATATTTTGTATTCACAAAACCACCTCCTATGAGGATTCATATGATGAGATGTGGTTGATTCGAGTAGTCATGCCTCATGATCTACATACATACTTGAAGAAACCAAGAACATATTACCTCCTACATTTGAGGAGAGCTTTTCTTCTATAGAAGGAGCATCATAAAATCTCTCCCTCTTTTGGTAATTTTTGTTTAGATTATTTCTTGTAAATCCCTTCTTTTCAACATTTCCAACATACCTTTATGATCCTTCCAATAGATTTAGATCTTCCTCTAGCTTTAGATCACTAACATTATAACTTATTTTTATTTCTATTCTATGTGCATCCTCTTACAAACAAGGCATATATGCTTTGAATATCCATGTTTTCTTATCTCATATTCTCTGATAACAAGGATGATACTATATCATCAAATCATAATGAAAATGAATTATTGCCTATGGCCACAACCAAGTTATCCCATGAGTCTGGTAAATAAAACAACTAATTGATACACTTATTTTCACCTAAAATATTAATATCAATAGATAATAGATGACTTAATATAGTATTGAAAGCATTCTGTTGTTATTTCAATGAGTCTTTGTCCTGGATCCTCAAGTTAATATAACTTTTCCTATAGGAAATATTTGTTAGTTAGGTATATAGACTAACACAAAGTCCCTAACTTGTTTCACAATACCTTCAATCTAGCTTCTCTTTAAACATTTAGTAATACTAAATCTAGGAGACATAATTGTATTGTGCTCTTTTTATTTCAATCTAACATGTTCAAGTCTCCTATCAACATCACTATTTGTGTAGTAATAAAATCCATAACGATCCACTAATATTTACCCAATAAAAGATCCTCCATTTTGAGTTTCCACAACTCAAAACTATGGCCATTAATTTCCTTGATTTCTATGTTTTAATTTCTTATAATTTCCTTTCACCATAACAATAAGGTTGATAAATTTGCCACTATAATAGGCTCTACCATACACATGAGAAAAACCTCTTAGCCAAAAAGCATTGCTTTAAAGCCAATTTTTTTGTGATACAAAATGTACCATGTATAGTTAATTGTAGCAAAAAGATTCTAAAAAATGGAAATATGCAACTACTAACACACATATTAACACAAATATTCAATATATATATATATATTATATATTATATATATATTATAAATATATATATATATATATATATATATATATATATTCTATATATATATATATATATATATATATATTATATATATATATATATATATATACTACAACATCCATAGATCATGAACCAATTTACCATGGATTAAAATAAAATTGTAGTTTCTTAAACAAAAACTACAAAATCATGGGACAAACCGCCATGCACCACAAAACCAATAAAGACAAAAACTGTGTGATGAAAATTAATAAAAATGGACACAAAAAATGCCAACATTTTTTTAGGGGCTCAAGGGTGCTTTACCTCCCTTGTGATCCTTCCATTCTTCCCAATGTAATGTACAACATGTGGAGGTAGTTTCGAAAATAATAGAACACATGCTCAATTCCATGAATACCTTTCCGTTCAATGTTAATGGTTGTATTATTTCCCATAGTAGTGGGATGAAGATATTTCATGATCCAAAAAAACTATATCCATGAAAGGAATAGAGCCCCCATCCAACTTAGATGCAATATTGGATCTAGTTTCAACTACTCTTCCATTGACTGTATACACATCAAAAGACTAAAAATATATTAGGAAAATGAAAGGGAAAAGGAATAAAACCCATTGTGCCTTCAAGACAACACCTAGTTATTTTAAAAGTGCAATTCATATACCTAATAATTATATATAAATGGTAGTAACCTGTAAAGTTCAATTTAATAAAGAATTACTTGCACTTTTTTGTGGAGGCAAAGGATTGTCTTGTAATTACATATGAAATCCATATTTGAAATAAGTGTATAAACCTTTTTAATTAACATTTAATTTTATTTTCCTCAATCAAAATACTGATAATAATATGATATGCATTATTAATGATGTTATCAATGATCATGTTAATGTGGTTAACATGCAATGATACGACTAATGGTGTGTTGGACTTCTAGAAAGAAAAGTTGCGTTTTATATGGAGTTTTGTTGTTTTTAAGATCAAATAACTTAAGAATAACATCAATAATTTCACTTTGGAATTGCTAGGTTATTATTTTTTTTTTTTTGTAAGTTAGCACCTCTAGGGGATTTTAATCTATGACCTATCATAAGTGGTGCCTTAACAGTGCACCCATTCACCATCAATCCAAAGCCCCGTTACACAAAAATATCGTCACCTTGATTATTTGCAGTCAGTATGGGTCTATCATCACTTGTACTGACCTCTTAAGCAAGTCTCAGACCTCAGCTCTTCAAAATAAGCTTTGGAAATGAGAGAAAGACATCAAAAAGCAATGTAACTCTAGTTCCGCACTTTCTCTCACTTTTGCCTGTGGGCCCGCACCCTTTGTTCAAATTACCTGCGTACTTAAACGCTTTGTATGTAAAGGGGAGGGTTCATACCCCTGTGAAAGTCAAAAGGCGCAATTTGTATCTTAAAAAACTCACTTTGGGTTAATTCTAGATGATTCTAGAAGGAATTTTGATGTGGATTGTCCGCTCCAAAGTGGTTCATGCATCCCAAAAGAGAAGGAGCTAATCCCTTGTTAGGAGGAGCTATCCCTTTGAAGGAGGATTCTATCCCTTTGACTTTGAAGGAGGACCTGGTAACTGATCTCCATTGCACTATAAATTGAGGCATTGGGTTAGTGGTTGGAGAGGTTAGAAGCTGAACTTTTGAGGGTAAATGCTAGTGAAATCAAGACTTCCTATTTGAGCTTAAGAGGAGAGATCACATACCATTTTGGCTTCATTGGGGAGTGAATGAAGCTTGTCAAAGTAGAGGAGACTTCTTGTTGGACCCTGGGAGGAGCTTGTACAGCATCAAGGCAAAGGTTGTAAAGTTCTTCTCCTTTTGAATTAAGACAACCAAGCTCATTTTTCTCAACAAGTATCTCATGTTATTTGTTTCATGGACTCCTTGACTTTCATGTTAAATATGTTTTATAATACTGGTTATTCAGGTGCTATTTAATCGTTTGCCTTGTTTTTGTTTGCAGGTTTGTGACAAAGGAACATACTTGGATCAAAGGAGCGAAGGCATCTCCAAACTTGCATTGGACATGAGGTAGGCCTTAAACACATTTGTTTGCCATTATTCATAAAGCACATTTAGAGAAAGATAGTGTCTAGTTGGTTTGTTTGTCATTAGGTCTTCATTAGATTCTAGGAAGGTCTATCTTGTCCATGAGATCGACTCATTCCGTGTGAAAAAATGGCGACTCTGCTGAGGACTTGATTGTTTTCCTTGTTTTTCTTTGACCTGAGAAACTCGCCTTTTTGTTTCTGTTTTTGGCTTGTTGTGTGTGGACTTGGGTGGATTTAGTAGATCTAGGATTTTTTTTTGCTTTTCATTACTTTAGGAGAAGTCCGCAGTTTGTTCTTGTATCACAGTGCATACCTGTACGCGCTTTTACTTTGCACACAGAGCGTACACACACCTGTGTAAACTCTGAACCTGCATACCCTGCTAAAATTTTGAAAATTTTGAATTTTACTCTTTAAATTAGTTTTATTTTGATTTAGCAGTTGTTATCCTCTGCCCAGACCTGCATGTGACTTGTTAAAAGCTTTCCTTGGTTTAATTTCATTAGTGTTAGGGTTTTAGGTGAAATTCCTAGGAGTTTTGCTTGTTGGGTTTGTTTTTCGATTTGGTTGTGTAGTGGCTCTGAGCTTAGAAGCTGTAGGGACTTCAGATCACCTTAGTGTCTACCAGCCTTCTTATGAGTCTGACCATTTGTGAAATCTCCCCTTGTTGAGGAATCTGTTTTGAGTTTTCTCTTTACAAAACTTCGAAAAGCTTGTGATTGAAAGTTTGGATTTTCATTTTCAAAAAGAAAACAAAATTGGTTGTTCTTGACTTATTTGTGATTCTGGACAAATTGGTCCTTGGTTTGCTTATAGCCAAGTAAAACATCCTCGAAAAGACATTTTGTGAGCTTTTACTTCAAATAGGTTTTCATAGTTTGTAGATCTTAAGTTTGCTTTATTCATAGTTTTCTCAAGATTTGCTTTAGTCATAGTTTTAAATGCTTTATAAAATATAAAAATATCTTTTGAAAAAGATTTGTTTTCGTAGCATTTGAACATTTGAAGGAAAAAGGAAATTTTTGTGCAAAATAACTAGTTGTCTCGTTTTGAGTGCATTGGAACAAATACTCTTCTTTTGATTTGTCTGTTAAGAAATATTTGTGTTTACAAGCATTTGCATTCTCCCACTCTTTCCTAGCTAGAAGTTCATTGAAGAGAAAAGTTTGCTTAATCATCTTAAGTGCATTTTTGTAGTGATTTTGAGTCGAGTCTTTACACCACGAGTTTCATCTCCATCACCTCTTGACTTAATCAAAAACCAATAAAATCACGCTTAAAATAAAATCAATCTAGCAAATTTTTTGTTTCTAGGGCTCTAATACACCAACATAGCTTAGGCTAGTGTCTTGGAGCAGGGAGTAATTAACTCTCCAAGATAGTAAAACAAACAAGTAGTTGTATCTTGCGGTAGGAGAGAAATCCAATTGTCGCATCTATGCTCTGGGAAAGCTCCTCTTAAAGGAGAAGCACGAGATCGTGTCCGAACCAGTGTGGGAATCAATCCTTCCTCATTGGGAACGACGCCAGATATTCACATATTACAAATGGTAAACCTTGGATTGACCATTGTCAAGGAACCTAGGGTCACTTGTTGGTAAACCTCGGATTATGTCGAGGAGCCTTCAAGGGGATTGATCTTGCTACTCTGCCCTTGCATGCGTATCGGATCGTAGACTGTTCCCCAAGGTATGTTTGTTTTTGTTGGTAACGATAGTGACGATATTCTATAGGATTCTTCCTAAGGTGAGGGTGGTGGGAAGATCCCACTGTACCTGGAGCAGACATCGGCTAGACTCACTTGGATTTTCTGGGGGGTTCTCTTCACTCGAGACGGTTAAGTGGAGAAACTTGTGCCAGTCTATTCATTAAGCAGGTTGCCGGGGTAGCTATTCAAACCACTATTTCTGTATCGAACTCTGCGATGTTGGATTTCATCACCAACTAGTGTTTTCGGTCCGAAAAGTTATTGTTTGTATGTGATTGATCTCCTAGATTCTTTAGGCATCTGATTCAATTTGTTTGGTTCTTTAGAGGCTTTAGGTGGTTTTCATTGAGATTTTACTTTGTTTGCGTGTCAAGTAGTTAAAAGTCTTTAACTGTGGCTAAATTACCAAGGCACTCTCGTAGACTTCGGGGCCAATCCCCTGAGTTTGTAAACGTGGCTAAGTTACTGAGGACATCCCGTAGACTTCGGGGTCAACCTCCTGAGGACATACCGAGCCAGCTTGAAGGCTTGAAAGTCCTCGTAACTCCTAGTGACCGTAGAAGTGGGTCACCTGAAGAAGGAGATCCTTCTTTGATAGTACATTCTGATTCTCAACGGTTAGTAATTTTGGAAGTTACTGGTAGTATTGCATCTACTAGTGACATAGGTGACGAACTTGAAGTATCTGAACCCGAATCTGATGTTGCTACTACTCCCGTATCAGAGTTTGTTTCTCCAACTTCTAGTGGTCCTAGTTCACCTAGGGTAGAAACTGTAATTACCCAGTATCTTCCTTATGGACTTATAGCTATTGAAGAGCTTGCTATTTCAGATATTGAAGAAAGCTTTCCTTTTCCAGAAGATCAACCTATCTTAGACCTTAGGGAGCATGAATCGATCTTTTACAGTCCACCTAGGAACAGTGCTTGGTACCGTTCACTAACTAATCCTTTGGAAAATGTGGGACTAAGTTTTTCACCACCTCGTATTTTTTATCACCCAGCACCTAGAGATTACTATCCTGTATTGAATATGTCTAGCCCGTCATCCATGTTTTCTCAATCTTCGGAAGCCTATTTGTACGGCAGTCCTTCTGTTCCCGCTGGGTATCAGTGAATCTCTAGTACTTTTTCAAGAGCATCTCCTCAACCTATCAAACAGAAGTTGTTAATTGGAAGTAGTGGTACTAAACCGTTGAGTGTAGAAGATATTCTAATGATGTCAGGTTCTCAACCTCAAGGTGGCCAGTTACCGCCTGGGGGGCAACCTCAAGGTACCCAGTATGTGCTTGGGGGGCAACCTCAGGGTACCCAGTATATGCCTGGGGGGCAACCTCAAGGTACTTAGTTTGCACTTGGGGGACAACCTCAAGGACAATACATACCCACGGGATAGTACGTTCCTCAAGGTCAAAACCAGACTCAATATGTACCCCAAGGTCAACCTCAGTATCAATATGTACCCCAAGGTCAACCTCAGTATCAATATGTACCCCAAGGTCAACCTCAGTATCAATATGCACCTCAAAATAAACCTCAATATCAATATGTACCTCAAGGTCAACCCCAGTATCAGTACGTGCCTCAGGGTTATCAACCCCAAGGTCAGTACCCATCTCAAGGTTACCAACCACCTTCTGGTCAATCATATTATCAACCCTACCCTCAACCCGGTTATGGTCCTCAATATCCTCAACCTGTTACGGGTCCATACCCCGGAACGAATTTAGTGTGGGATCCATCTGAATCCCAGCAGGTCTTGCAACCGAACGTGCAACCGTCATCTCAACCTGGACAACCCTTGGTTTCTGGTCCATCTCAGCAACCCGTCCAGTCTACTGTTCAAACTTCTGCACCTTCTGTAGTTTCTCAGTCTAGACCTAGTACGCCTCGTACTCCATCTCAAACGTCTGCTGCAACTACTGCAACATCTACTCCATCTACCCCACCTTCTTCTAGAGTATCGGAAGCTCCGGTTTCTACTATGCCTGTATCTACTCCTCAGACATCTTTACCTCAGTCTGGATCTACGGTCCAGAATTCGATTCAGATGCCTGTAGGAAGTACGGTTGTCACTTCTCAACCTCAATTTAATCAACCTCTGTACCCAGGACAATACCAATACTGTCCTGCTACGCAGCAACCAACCTATCAGTATCAACCGTACCTTGGGTATACATATCAACAACCTCAACAACCCCAGTATGGTCCGGTTAATCCTGGTTTCCCAGGAGGTCAAAATATCCCAAATACGATTCCCATTCCTAGTTATCCTGGATATCCTCCTCCCGGGGCTGGTCTGTAGACCTCAAGTTTTAGGGACCCTAATCGTCAGTTACCATTTATCGCAACTTTGGACTTGCCTGACTTGACGCGCCTTACGAATGTTCCAATTAACTATCTTCCGTATTGGCTGCCAATGCCACATAAGTTGCCCAGTGATATTCCTAAATTCGAAGGAAAGCCAGGAGAGGACCCTTCGAACCCTGTGATGACTTATCACCTCTGGTGTGCGTCTAACTCCATTTCAGATGATTCTATTCATTTACGTCTTTCTCAATGCACTCTAATCGGTCTTGCGGCGAAATGGTATATCAAATTACCGCGAGCCACTTTTTATAATTTTAGTCAGTTAGCTACCTCGTTTTTAACTCATTTTTAGTTGCCAGTCAGATATG
>APFE031122612.1:0-15152 GCA_000404065.3 Pinus taeda
TAAATATAATATTTTTATAATAATACAATTAATATAATTTTTTTAATTACATTAGATTAGATTATCGTTATATCAAATTAATTTTTTGTAATTTTTTATAAAAATAAGTTATTTTAATTTTAATTATTTTATTTAAGGTTATTAATATTAAAAATTAAATGTCTATGGTGAGGTAGTTTGATTGGCGATCATTGTGATATAAAGTTTTTGTGAAGCATGTAGTTCAAAGTTTAATTCTGTTCGAGTGCACATAAGTTCACCTATAGGTATAGTGGTAGTGGTTTGAATCGACCTTGTGTCACATGAGTACTAGCCCCTCTTAGTTTTTGACTTTTCTAGATACAAAAAAATAAAAAAATATTCCCAAGTTGGAGTGTTTCGCACGCGAGAGCGTGGGATGCGAGTTACTATCATCCCACCTGGTCATGCAACTGGGTGATGTGGTAGCATGCTGTTATAGATCCATTTGGGCACATCAAATTCCAACATCCAGATTAGTGTTTTAGGGCTCATCAAACGCTAATTTCAGTTGCTTCATGCCCTAAACAAGTCACCCCTTTGAATGCCTCCTTCCCAAACAGTTTCATGACTTGAAGACATCCAGAAATAGCCTCTAGAGGGACCAGCGCAGGTAAGCCCTTACGAAGATGCACTGCATAGAAGTCAAGTCCACCGCCAGGGTGCTTTGCAGAGCACTTAGGCTTCCTTTCACCTGCACTAAGCGAGAATGAGTGAAATTCACATAGGGTTTGGGGAATATTCTTATCTTTTGGAGTCATCTAGAAGGTTCCCTCACTTATCAACTTCTATGAGCTCGAAAATGGATGAGGAATGAGTTAAGGTGCATCCTATCCTCTCATCCCTTCCTCCATGGAACTAATTCTAAGTATGGAAGGCCATTCAATGCCACCATTAATGACAAAACCTCCTTCATCTTCTTATAGATTGACCACTCATCTAAGTGATCAAGGACTGGATTATGTTGAATTGCAAGGAGATAATACTTCTATGAGATTTGGCTTTGAAGCAAGTATTGTAATGCTACAACTTTGTCATGCTTTTGTTGTGATGTGGATGGGATCCAAGTTGGAGGAATGGCTTTGAATCAGACACCAATGGTTGTAATTCCTTCTTCTATATAATAAAGTGTTTGAACCTTTTTCCCATATCTTTGTATTGTTTCATAATGCTTATGTGTGTGAATTGTATATGATTCCTTTCACTCTTATTCAATAGATCGTATCCTTTGATCAATTTTTGTCTTCTATTGTGTTTACAGGGTACTTCTCAAGCGGATTAAGTACGGGAAAGAGCAATGGAATTGATACAACGGAGACGAGAGGAAAGAAGAACTACAGGTAGGCCTTCTATATTCTCATCCTATCTATTGCTTATAGGAAAAGTCTAAAACAATTTAAATTGTTGTTCTAGATACAGGTACTTATCTAGGGAATTAGTATTTATCTGTAGATAACAAATTCTCCAAAACAAATTGGCAACTCCACTGGGGAAAACACCCTCTTTCTTATTAGCTTATCTACCTCCTAAGAAATCTTTGTAGGCCTTATTTGTGTTGATAGATTGTAATTCAGCTCTTTACATTGAAAAATTGGCCAAAATTGTGTCAAATTGCCTCTTGAAATGGCTTGCTATCACCAGCGTAGGCTTGTGAGGGACACAGTGCGCTCCAGAGCATCCCTGGCTTAGGGACAGTGCTCTGAAGCACACTGTCTCCCACTCTAGGTTGTGCTAATCCTCCTAGGATCAGTTTCCCACCTTTGGAAAGAGCTTTTGCCAACTTTTCTCTATTTGATTGTTTGCTGATTAATCAATGAATGCTATGTCTCAGAAAATGAATCTCTATCTCCTGGTCTAGCCCAACTTTGATTGGATTGGTTAATGTTTCTTAATGTTTTCTTTGTCATTATCGATCGATAGTAAAAGTTAGGATATAATTGATTAATCTTCATTCGAAAGAAAGTGTCGTAAAGTCTTCTCTTCCTTTGAATTAGAACTGTCGTAAAAGTCTTCGTTCTTATGAAAGATTGATTGATTGTATGTGCATATTTCCTTTTGTTCATATTCACATTAAGGAAATTGAAAAGAAATACATGCATGTTGCATTGAAAAAGTTTGTGTGTGTTCATAGCAATAGTGTAGGGAAATTGCATTTAGATTTTGTTCTTTGCTCTTTGATCAAAAGAAATCTGATTGCTCTATCCCTTAGTAGCTAGGATTTTCATCGTTAAATTGAATGGAAAGAATGCTTATCATGATAGTTGCATTCCTAGGAATTTCAGAATACATCACGTGGTGAACTTGAAAGGCAAATTCCTAATCAAGATCAACTTAAAATTAACATCAATTTACCTAATGGAGCATTGTCATCAACGAGAACATTTAATGGTTCTAGGTTAGAGATGTGTTCCAGCATCGTAAAACAAAGTAGTTATCGCTAACTTGTCTGCAATACATCCCGAGTGTGATACCTCATTCCACGTACGTGAGTATATCGTAACTCGTCCACATACCTTCGAGTATATAGGGCGGTGTTACAATACATAAATTATATGGGAATGCTGCAGTTTTGCATTAGACATCGCTTATACGAACTCGGCCTCTACATACCCATCGATTCTTTAAGACAACTTTTTGGTAGTTAACTATGGTTGAACAACCCTCAACATCTCAGACTGTATCATTTGATGCAGCTGCTGCAGAATCTTCTGTTGCAACCTATTCGATGTTTCTACCACACCTGAATTTCACCTGTATGGTGAATTGTCTGTCCCGGTTGGTTACCAATCATTTTCTAGAACCCACTTACGGGTTGCTTCTACACCATGGTCATCACCCATGTCCTCAACTGGAATTTTACCTGGTTCTTCTTGAACGGGAACTCAACAGTTTGATCTTGCATATGAATATCAAGCTGGGAAATCTAGTCAACAAAGACCTATGTATCCATTAAATACTGGATTGCCGCCATATGGAGAGCAATATGCTTATTCATCGTATCCTCTTTATTCTAGAGGACCATCATATGGTAATATCCCGCAGTATTTAGGCTAATCTGGAATTAGAGTTTGTTAATGGCAACCAACAATGCCAGTTCAACCCAGGCTTGTGTCTCCAACACAACCAATGCAAAATGTGTCAGTTATTCCTACTACATATGTTGTTACTATTATATCATAGTCACAAGTTCAAACTGTTGTATCTCAACTGGTACAAACTATTCCTTCTACCACGCAACCACAAGTTTTAGGTCAAGAAGTTCAAGTTCCTCAGGTTTTTGTACAACAACCACTTGTTTCCGGGGTTCAACAACAACCTTAGGTTAGTATACCCTTATTTGAACTGACTCAAGCTTACACTGGTATAGTTTATTCACAACCTGGCCAACCTTTCATTGCTAGGCAACAAAAACCGTTAAATCAACAACAATTGTACCACCAACAACAACAGTTGATTCAACAACCATGGTAGCCTCAATTTCAACAACCCCAATTCTAGCAATTCCAACACCAATTTGGACTTGCTCAACAGGCTCAACCTGGGTTTGGTCAATATCAAGCTGACCAAGGTCCTGGTCAACAAGGTTTTGCAAGTTATGGACAACCACAAATTCAACCTGGTTATCAACAATCACCTTATGCTGGTTTTGTTCAACAACAACCATACCAAGGTTACCAAATGCAAGTGCCCTATGTCGGTATGCAAAGACCTATTGCTCAGGAAATTCCATCATATCCTGGGTATGCTCAACCTGACTTGAATCGACAGTTGTCGTTTGTAGCAACTTTATAATTACCAAATTTAAATCGGATCACCAATGATCCAATATTATATGCACCTTGGTGGCCAATAATTCTGCATAAATTACCATCTGGCATTCCGAAATTTAATGGAAATCCTAGAGAAGACCTGTTTCCAGGAGTAGTGTCCACTCGGATGCTGCTATTCCAACTAAGATGGGTGGCTATCTTAGAAACAAACAAGTAAAGTCTACTTTCGTTTCCTTTTATGAAAATAGACAAAAGAAGAACCAAGAAGACCAACCCTAGTCTTGCGCTTTATTTCCTCTCCTTCTTGATAGAGTTTCGCCGCTTCTTCTTCGTCTGCCCAGCTTCAAAGAGAACCTGTGGAATCATAGAAACATAATACTATCGAAGAAACAAAGATCTATATTCATAAATAACACAGGACCAGATGTGTGTTAACCATATAAATGCATATATAAACAAGTACACAAGAATATGGAAGAAAACTAGAATAGCTTTATTAGATGAAAGTAGCAAGAGGATTACAACCAATGTTCTGACCCGCATTCATCTCCAGCTAGGGAGCCCTTTCTTCACCTCAAGCAAGCTTAGATCACCCAACACTAAAACCAACAAAACTTCTCTATAAGATACAAAATTCCATCCTCTGGATCCTGGATGAGGGTCCATATTAGATGATTACAGAGAGGTGAGTCATCTTCTGGGATCTTGATTAGTGTCCTCTCTCTGATAGTTCCTGCTTCCACTTGGAGAATGATGATCTCTTACTCATCCCTGGTCGAAAATAGAAAGGCAAGTGTCAGAGGGGAAGCTGCTGGAAGATTCCATGATCTTCCACCTTGCATTTTTTCCCTGCCATTTGTCCATTCCCAACCATCGCACCCTACAAAGAAGCAATTCAGTATGCATCGCACCTTGTACACTGGGAAGGTGATATGCATCACACCCTCTGCACTGAGCTTTCAGTATGGTCTAGTTTTGACCATTTATGAGCAGTTTTCAGTGGAGAACTTCTGGGAGATGATGTAATCAGCTGACCTCGTTCCTTTAGGTAGTGAAGCAACACTTTTAGGGACTTAGGAGCCCTCAGTTTATGGAAATTTATGATTGGGGTTGAAGTGCCCAAAAATGTCTATAACAAGACCCATCAAATCATGTCATGACCTTTCATTTGTGGTGTTCATCAAACTCCTTAAATGATGATTCGGTTAGACTTTGTCTTTTCCAAAGAACACTTACTGGTCTGGCTGCTAAATGGTACATTGAGTTACCAAGAGCTTCTTTCGACAATTTCACCACTTTAGCCACTACATTTTTGACCCACTTCCAGTTACCTGTCAGATACGAAACTGGAATGGAACTCCTAACCAACTTTAAATAGACTACTACTACCCATATATCAGATCATATTCATGAGTGGCAACATCGTCGTCGAATGGTTAAGACATATGTTCTCGATCAACTTTTAGTTCAGTGGTTCATAAAATCCTTGTTGCCATCAATCACTGAGGATGTGGCAAAAGGTGGATTTGTCACACAAGAGCAAGTAATTTCTCGTGCCCAATACTTGGATTTGATTTACACACAATTTGGCACGCTTTATGATAAAATTTCCAATGCACACCGATTAGCTTTCATTGTTCCTCCTGTTGTGTGTGGAGCATGATTGTTCAGAGGTCTTTGTTTCAGGCGGATGCATACCCCAGGAAGTTTTGTACACCCCTCCACACGGGGGGGCGCGGGGGACTTGTCCCCCGCGGGGGTCTTGGGGCCAGCGGTTCCCCGGCGGGGCTAGGGCAAGCGCCCCGAAGCATAACAGATGTAAATTTGCCTTGTAAATGTTAGTAATTTCTAGTCAATCTGAGCGTTCATTAGGCGGATTGATCTGACGGTTAACTTATTTTAGTTTGGGGTTTTTGCCCAGAAAGCAACCCCTCTCTTGTATGAGGGCATTGTTTTTGGCGGCGGCGATATAGATGTGTATTCTGTGTGAGCGAGGAAACAGAGAAGGTGAGACTGTGAAAAAACAGAGGTATTACAGCGGCTTTGCTGTAGGTTGGTCTCTTCATTTTGCTGGTAATAAAAAGGAAGGATTGGCTGTTCGAGTGGGACGTAGCCCAAACTGGGTGAACCACGTATATCTGTGTCTCTCTTGTTTTGTGCATTTTCTGTGTTTATATTTCTGCAATATTTTATGTGTTCCATTGCTCCGTAATATATAATTTTCTAACGCCTCCTCCTCCACAATCGAGTAAGGAATCTCATGTCGATGATGGTGTGATTGGTTCTTCGAGCACGCAAATGGCAGGAAGACCATCTAGTCAAACCCTTGTTGTTACCAATCAAACTACCAATTCATCAGAAAATACTCTTGCTTCCAAAATTAATGTTGTGTCATTTGACAAAGGCAAAAATCCAAAGCAACCAGGAAGCAAGAAAAAGGGGAAAAACAAAAAGAAACAGGATAATTCCCCTCTAGAGAAATGATCTGATTCCTCTGCTTCGGAAAGGAAACCTCGTTATCCATGTCTAATCTGTAATGACGAGCATTTTACGGGAGATTGTCGACATTGCTCCGAGGTCTCTAAACTTTTAAAGACTTCAAACACATCGACAGTGTTGATTGATCTGTTTCCAAACCCGGACACACATTTGGTTGCAACAAACCATGCTTCCACACCTCAAGTACTCATGTTATCCATCATAAAGCCACAAAACGAAGTTTTGGTGTCAAAAAGAAACAAATATTATGGAAATCCATCGTCATCATCAAATAATTAGGCCATTGATCAACCTAATCCTTCGACTTCGACTTCATCTGAAAATATTCCACCTATTGTACCAAAATTGACAATAAAACCACCAAAGTGAGTTGTGCACAAATCGACATTTAACCCTCGGGATTGAGCAACTCAGAATTATAACATAGTGGAAGATCTTTCTCAATCACCTTCTGCTATGTAGACACTCGAGGTGTTGCAAAATTGTCCCTCCCCTAAGCAGGCTTTATTGTCAGCAATTGGCGGAATAGATCCTACGGATTCTAATCTTATGGTTTTTAACCATGTGCGATATACACCACAGTTACCAGTGCAGTTAGCTTTCCTAATTCAAGTGAAAGCTCTTAATAAGAATGTTCACTGAACTATTATTGATGAGGGGGCATCCACTTGTATTATGTCAATGAGTTGCTAGAAAACACTTGGTTCATCGTCGTTGTCACAATGACCAACCAAGTTGAAAGCTTTTGACAGAAGAACATATACTCCTTGTGGGATTTTGAGTAACCTTCAAATCGAACTAGGGGGCAAAACAATTACTGTTGAAGTTGAGGTAGTTGACGGACCCCTCGATTACAACATTTTACTGGGAAGGCCACGAGTATATGCTATCGCTGTTGTGGTTTCCACGTACTTTCGTACTATTGCATTCCCTTTTAAGGGTGGAATCATAGTCATTGATCAGCTAGCCTTCATTGCCAATAGTTCACAGGCTACGAGAAGCATTCCGTTAGTACACAAACCCCCACTATCACTTCAAAGTGTTGGAGTAGGTCCCTTTAAAGATAATTCCCTAATGGGTACTTTTACCCTACCTTCACCATCTGATTTGGCAGAAGTAGAAAGAGTAGAGACTTGCAACATGATTTTCTCCACCTCATTTGAATTAACGAGGATTACCAACAAGGTTGAAGTTGATAGCAATATTGATGTAATGTCGTTAAGCACCATTGAATCATCATAGCAATCAATTTTTTGGGCTTGTGCGCCAAACCCAAATTTGCACACAACAATTGTATGGTTAGACTATTCGTTAGAATATGGTACTTCTTTGAATCCTTTTTCATGTATACATTCTATGGATGAAGGGATCATCCAATCAATTATGATAGGAGAAGAACCATGGGAAGATTATCATCATCATTCCCATCTTCCAGATGATGTCGAATATTATTCAAATGAACTAAACCACCCGTTTTTCGTTGGTTTCCTATCGAATTCAGTTTTTATAGACACAATAAAATCTGAGTGAAACCTATGAAATATTGAAGAAACGATTTCTATTGATATTTTGACCAACTTAGCCTAATATTGTAGAGAATATTCATGTCGGAAAATATTGTTCTCCATCAAAACTCTATAATTACCATACTCTCTTTCGTGAATTTAGAGATATCTTTGCATGGTCTTACGAGGAGATGTCAGGCATTGACTCTAGTATTGTTGAACACGAAATTAAAATGTACCCTGATGTTAAGCCAATTCGACAGCAGCTTCAATCTGTTCATCCAAAGAAAGCCACTGCAATTAAAGTAGAAGTTGAAAAACTTTTGTAGGCTAGTTTTATTTACCTTGTTCCTCTTACTGACTGGGTTTCCAACATTGTTCCTATCATGAAGAAACAAGGAAAAATTCGAGTGTGCATTGATTACAGGGATGTGAATCAGGCATGTCCAAAGGACAATTATCCTACTCCTTTTATCGACTAGATTATTGACGAATGTGCCAGATGTGAAATATTCTCATTTATGGATGGATTTTCCGGCTACAATCAAATCAATATATGCCCACAAGACCAATCGAAAACAACTTTTATTTGTCCATGGGGCACATTCGCCTATAGGAAGCTCCCATTCAGTTTGAAGAATGTTGGGGCCACTTTTTAGAGGGCAATGAATTATGCCTTCCATGACATCAGGCATATTGTTCAACCTTACCTTGATGATTTCCCTGCTCATTCACGAAAGCGGATTGATCACTCGTAACATTTGAGAGTAATATTTTTATGGTGTCGACACTACAATATATGACTCAATCCGCACAAATGTGTGTTTTACATTGGTTCTGGTCGATTGCTTGGATTTGTAGTTTCTAGAGAGGGGATTCAACTCGATCCATTAAAGGTTCAGGTAATTCTGGATTTGTCTTCACCTTCGAATCTTTTACAATTATAGAGACTCCAAGGAAAAGCAAACTTTTTGAGGAGGTTCATTCCTAATTACGCTGAGATGGCTAAAGGTTTTACACGTATTTTGAAAAAGGAGACACCCTTGCATTGGGATCTGAAGGTTGCGCAAGCTTCCTTTGATGCTCTTAAAGATACCTTGATTAGAGCTTCATTAATGTACTCTCCAAATTATCAAAATGACTATTACCTGTATCACGCTGCTACATATACAACCATTGGCATGGCTTTAGTCCAGGAAGAAAATGGAATTGGACATCTGATTTATTACTTGAGTTGTAATCTCAACGATACAAAAAGTAAGTAATATTATGTCGAAAAACTAGCTTTGGCAGTTGTGCAAGCTGTTCAAAGATTTTTCCATTACATCCTATTACGAAAAACCACTGTCATTTTAGATTGCAGGCCTATGACATACATTTTTTCACGACAATTGTTGGGGGGCAAATACTCAAAATGGATAGTTATTTTATAGGAATTTGATTTGGAATTCATTAAGTCCAAATCAAAGAAATTTCTAGTTTTCGCTGAGTGACTATGTGACCTTCCCTCGACCTCCATTGATTCAACATCTCAACCATTAGTATTGGATGAGTCTCTATTTCTAATTTCATCATTTGACGCATGGTATGGAGATATATTGATCTATCTCCAAACCCAAACTTTCCGACAAGATACCTCTCACTCGCAACAACGACGTATTCGTTACCAAGCCAAAGATTATCTGATCATTGGCGACACACTTTACCGTCGTGGTATCGATAGGGTTTTACGGAGGTACCTCACAAATGAGGAAGCTGAGAAAGCATTGAATGATTGCAATTTAGGTGCTTGTGGTGGACACTTATCAAGGTATTCACCCACACAGAGAATTCTCCGTGTTGGTTACTTCTGGCCAACTATATTTAAAGATTGTATTATTGCTATCAGAAGCTGTCATGTATGCCAGATATATGACCAAAAAACTAGATTACCACCTACACCATTGCATCCAGTCATTGCTGTTGGCCCATTCGCCAAATGGGGCATTAACTTTATGACATGTAACCCCACCTCAGCCGGGGGGCATGTGTATATTATAGTCGTCGTTGACTATTTTACTAAATGGGCCAAAGCGATGCCAACATTGAACAATAGTGGCGAAATTGTTATACGGGAATAGTGTCCACTCGGATGCTACTATTCCCACTAAGATGGGTGGCTATCTTAGAAACAAACAATCAAAATCTACTGTTGATTCCTTTTATGAAAATAGATGAGAAGAGAACCAAGAGGGCCAACCTGAGTCTTGCGCTCGATTTCCTCTCCTTCTTGATAGAGTTTTGTCGCTTCTTCTTTGTCTACTTAGCTTCAAAAGGACCTGTGGAATCACAGAAACACACTACTATGCAAGAAACAAGGATCTAAATTCATAAATAATGCAGGATCAGATGTGCATTAACCATATACAAGCATATATAAAAAACTACACAAGAATATGGAAGGAAACAAGAATAGCTTTATTCATATGAAAAGTAGAAAGAACATTACAACCATGTGCTTTGACCCAACATCATCCTCCAGCTATGAAGCCCTTCTTCACCTCAAGCAAAGCTAGATCACCCAACACTGTGAATGTACACCATAATACCAGCAACACTTCTCTATAAGATACAAAACTCCAGCCCCTAGATATTTGTGATGAGGGATCCATATATAGATGATTAGAGAGAGGTAAGTCATCTTTTGGGATCTTGATTAGTGTCCTCTCTCTGATAGTTCCTGCTTCCACTTGGAGAATTATGATCTCTTACTCATCTCTGGTCGAAAATGCAGTGGCAAGTGTCAGAGGGGAAGCTTCTAGAAGATTCCATGATCTTCCACCTTGCATTTTTGTCCCTGCCATTTGTCCATTCCCGACCATTGCACCCTATAGAGGAGAAAATCAGTATGCATCACACCCTGTCATTAGAGGGAATGCATCACACCCTCTACATTGAGCTTTCAATATGTCCAGTTTTGACCATTTATGAGCAGTTTCAGTGGAGAACTTCTGGGAGATGATGTAATCAGTTGACCTTGTTCCTTTAGGCAATGAAGCAACACTTTTAGGGACTTAAGAGCCCTCATTTTATGGACATTTGTGATTGGGGTTGAAGTTCCCAAAAATGTCTATAACAGTTTCCCCCTAAAGCATGAGGTCATTAATCTTTTTTGATGTCGAGTGAAATGCTTTACTATGAGGATCCGAAGTTTTTCCGAGCTGGGAGGCGACCTGTAATAAGATACAATACAATACATTATTTGACAATATTTTTTCATGCTCTAGCTGAGGCGGACATTCCCTTGCTCAGCTTTATAAACTCATTTTCTTGTACATAGGACAGACGATCGTCTGTGTGACAGACTGATGATATGGACACATCATTCTTTGATTTGGATGATCATCTGATCAACAATGATGTACACTAGATGTTTTTATATTCTTGAATATATCACAGCCTAGATGGATGAAACTAGATCCGGGGTCTTCAAAACTCGTTCGATCTTCACTCGGAGTACAAGTCGATCCATGTGAAAAATGTTCTAGATTCGAACATGGAAAGACATCGCCTGATTACCAGCCAATGATGAAAGCTGTTAACAGGCGCGAGAGGAATCAACAATAATGGCAATGACCCTCAAGGTACTATAGTACAATTCACGTGGTGTGAAAAGGGACTTGGCGTCGTACACCACGTAAAATCTCTCGGTCGAAGGTCATTGATGTAAACCTGTCGTCGAAAGTGAGAAACTTGCCATTAAGGCATCCAAGCTTCAAAGTACTGAAAGGGTTGTTCCTAATTCAACTTCTTGGATAATGAGCTGATGTTGACAAGAAGCAACCCGTCGCAGGAGGGCCTTAATGAATCCCACATCAATGACACAGAACGAAGCAAATGATTTTGGAGGTGAAAACAAACTGACGATACAGGGTTCAGGGTGGCGGTCATGAAGGAATGAGGCATGAATGTATTGTAGTGGGTGAGACACAGGTGAATTGTCTGAATGACTTCTCTTGAACATATCGGCGACACTGACGATGGATTGGTAGTGTTAACCCCAAAGATGGATGGTGTGACGGACCAATGGTGAAGACTAGTGAACGAAACAACCCAACCCAGCATGGATGCGGAAGGAAAGTGTCATGTTCAAGAGCGACTTGCTACCAATAAAGTTTCTTCTTATTTTCTTCCCAATTTTCCCCAGTCATTGCTGACCAGTACCTCTTTATTTTTGTCAAGCTTGAGGAGGATAACATATGCTTGTTTTATAATCCGCCCTTCGGGCGAACCTGTCGCTATATTTTAGCGAGCCTAACGATAGTGAAACTCGTTCTCATCCATTTGGATGAGTTTGTTGCTATTCGGTTTTAACGAGTTAACGACAAAGATAACTCGGTCTCTTTCAATTTTAGAGAGTCTGAAAGAAACGGAAAGAAGACTCTGAAGATTCTTTTTCATTGAATAATCCCTTAAGTCCGAAAAAGCGTAAAATAATACAAAAGGGATGAATTTTCGATAGTTTTAATGAGCCAAACAAGACAAGCGCTCGATCGTTTTGTGTAATAATCCCTCAGGTCCAAAAAGATTAAAAACTAGAGGAGGGATAGCACTTCCGATGACTTTTAACAAGTTGGAGAGGCCAATTGCTCGGCAATCTTTTCATATTTTACGAGTCAGGTGAAAAGAGCTTAAAGAAGACTCGTTTTCGAGGAACGAGTGATAGTTTTCGGGTAGCAACTGATTCCAGGTTAGATTTGGAATTTTTCCAATCACGGCATTATTACAAGGATGGCTAGCAGAATGAATCTTCATAGATGTTCCTCGAAGGGGTAAACAATCATATGGGGGTGAATGATCAGCTAAAAACAGATTGGAGGAGATGGCGAGAACACGACTAAGGCTCAAAAGCTAGCGATAAGGCATTCACAATGGTTATTTACTTGTTCATTTTTTAATGAGCTTAAACGTGGGGAGAAACACTTGCTCATGACTTATGTTTATTTTTTAACGAGCTTGAACTATGCACTAAAACTACTTGTGGAGAGTGTTGGATACCTATACCAATAGGTTTCATATTTCATGATTGGCAAATTCAAATGCCAAATATGCTCTACTTTGCTGATACAAAGATCACATATTTCCAAGGAAAGGAAAGGTGTGTACATGCCTTCATGTTTACTAAATTTTGATGGATGGTCTGACAGTCTAATTTGGATCATGCCATATTTCAATTTTCTGTTGTAGAATAGAGAAAGAAGTCTGTCCAAACTGTTTAATCTTGGCAGACCAATAGTTAGGCAGAGAAGCTAAGGTTCCCAACTACTTAATTTGGGGCCTTGGAAGCAATAAGGATAGTATTAGATAGGCAATCAAAAGAAAATTCCAGTGGAAAAGAAAAGGCACATGAGGGTCTGCAAGTCCAAGTGCACCCTCCAAGAAGAAACAAAAAATGATAGGCAAGTAGATGGGTAGGTAGATGGGGTTGCAGAAGTGGTGTTCCTTTCAAACTGAATCTTGTTGAATAATACAAGGAAAGCAACACAATGGAGCATTTATAACTTCCCTTTTTCCTAGTTTAAACACTCATTACTAACATCCCTTCACCAGTTGTGGTTATGAAAGAATTCAAGGTTTTATGTTGGTCCTTGTTTCCTTCAAGAGCCACATTTCTTGTGCAAAATTCTTTTCATTTTTGATCTACTCCCTAAACTAAGTTGTTTTCAAATAAACTTAGTGATATCACTCCTCATTCACCTTCTCCCTCCATATTAACCTTTAACTTCTATTATCTAACTCCCTATGTCACCATTTCCCTACTATTATAACACCATGGTGTATAAACCCCAAACATTCTATAAATATCCCCCTTTGGCATTGTAGCCATATGTTCACTACTAGGGAATCAAATTGACATCTGGTCAGTTTGAGAACCCAAGCCTAACCTCTTTTCCTCCTTCAGAACTCATCTACCTAGTCAACCCTTCATTTTTCCTAAAAAACCTTGGAAAAACCCTTTTGCACCCTTAGACTCGCTTAAAAGGCAAAAATACCTTGAAAACCCACTTTTCCGCTTTATCCTAAGTTCGGGATTTATGCGCGTTTGATACAAAAACACATTGAAAAACCATTGTTTTTGCATTTATCTAAAGTTTTGAGGTGCGCGAGATTTTGCAAAGAAAATTCATGAAAAAACCCATTTTTCCTAAGTTTTTGTGATTAGAGCACCTTTACAAAAATACATTAGAAAACCATGTAATTCGCGAATAATTCTAAGGATCCCGCCGGGCACAAATCCCGTGAAAAATAATTGTTTATTACCCGTCCGACGCCGTATCATCCGCGCAGTTCATCGGCCCGTCGACCATCCGATCGGGCGCTTTTCATCCGACGGTTGACGTGGATATCGGACCGGCCCCGACGTCCAAAAGATATCGTCCGATATCTGTCAGAGGCTGACATCAGGCCTCGGCCACGCATCGCCCCACAGAGTATCGGAGCCCCCTCTGACAGATTCCCTTCCGTATCATAAGCGGTGCGATATGATACCGCTGTGGTTTCCGGTTTTTCGCCAATCCGCCTGCCAGCGTCATTGTCGCGTCACTGCCTGCGTCATCATCGCATCCGCGCGCCTCGTCCACCATTGCTCCACTTGTCCACCACCTCACCACCCTCGTGGACCACTCATAAGCCGCCACGTCACCTAATGACATCATGCTGACGTCATCCGACCCTAACCCACCCGATGACGTCATGCTGACGTCATCCGAAAAAGGCGCAAATGTCCCAAAAATCCATATTTTTACCAATTTTTCGCGTTTTTTGCACTTTTTGCAAAAACTGTTGTTGCGCCTTCTGCATGCATTTTACGTCCAAAATTGCACCAACTTGCTCAAACTGACCTGGAGACCTTCGGCGCGCCTACCCACCTGCATTCGTGACCCGGACCGTCGAGTTTACCAGGTATTTATCCCTGCAAATCTTCTCTGAGCCTGGTTTTGTCTACAATAGCTGAGAACTCACTTAAGACACTAAAAAACGCATAATTCACCGGCAAAATTCCCTGCACCCAGTTCCCATTGAAAATTGAACGGTCGAAATTCACTAGCTGAGCCTGTTTAAACAAAACTTTCTTTGAAACTTGCATTATGTTCGCGCAGTCGTGAACAGGAAACCCGGAACTTACACCTAATTATTGAGAAAGGTCTGTTAAAGACAAGTATTCGCCTTCTCAAGTGACTGTGTGCAGTATTTCAATTGCTGCAAGTTTACCCTATCGTCCTCTGTTTCTCAATTCACCTCTTTGTCCAAGCAATACTTTTTCTGTTACTCAGCCTAGTAACATCAGTTTACATACAAAACAGAGTTCTTAAGTAACCAT